>NQII01005138.1:143413-173093 GCA_002778355.1 Clitarchus hookeri | reverse complement strand
AATATGACCCTGGTGAACGCTACGTTATTCGAGACATCACATTGGCTGTAAAGATACGAAAGCAGTGAAGGGGAATGGAGAGCTGTTTCGACGTAAGTTAAAAAAAAAAAAACTGTGAAACCGTCACTTTTATACTTCTGAAGTGCATATCACTTCCTGATTTATATCGCGATAGCTCCCATCCTGACGGCAGTTAAAATGGCCGGATGAAAAAAAAAATATCATGGCATTTCCACCCCTCTTATAACACGATCCATTTATCTTTCTCTCGCTTTCTGATTTCCCTGCCTATTGTCGACGGCCGTATCCTCATCCACCACAAAAAAAAAGTACTGTAAAATAATGTCACTTATAAAAACCGGGCCCACTGATTGCTTTTATGGATAAACCAGACATTTATCAGCACAGAACGTTATCTCAGTCTACTTACAAGACATTTAATGACACGTGTAAATGGTAAACCTACTGAGAGCTCTCTGAACGAGTGCGGAGTATAAAAAATGTAGCGCAAANTTTAATGACACGTGTAAATGGTAAACCTACTGAGAGCTCTCTGAACGAGTGCGGAGTATAAAAAATGTAGCGCAAAGCAGAAAATTAAATGTTTAGGCTAAGGGCCAAATATTGTACAGGCTATCCACGGTAAAGTGAGAACTTTTGAAAGCNGCAGAAAATTAAATGTTTAGGCTAAGGGCCAAATATTGTACAGGCTATCCACGGTAAAGTGAGAACTTTTGAAAGCGTTAGACGTTAACTTCCGAGTGTGGTGGAATATACGCACTGTGTTTATTGATTACGTGGCAATATTTATTTGAAAAGGTTGTTAAAGGATAAGAAATGGCTGAAAGAAGAAAGTAACTAGGACCTCNATTACGTGGCAATATTTATTTGAAAAGGTTGTTAAAGGATAAGAAATGGCTGAAAGAAGAAAGTAACTAGGACCTCAAAAGTGCTCACTTTACCGTGAACAGCATATAGCTGTCTAGAACTGATGTGTTTTCTTATCATAACTTTTGTTTAATAATTTATATTTAATTGCAAATATGCTGGGGCATACAGAAAAACTTTTCGGACAACCTGCAAAACACGAAAAACGACTTTACAACATGAAATTAATTTTGTAGGTGGCATACGCCCTTGAATATATATTACAAGAATTTTACATCAAAATAATCAGAAATAGCTTGAAAGTAAATAATTCTTNGCATACGCCCTTGAATATATATTACAAGAATTTTACATCAAAATAATCAGAAATAGCTTGAAAGTAAATAATTCTTGAACATTTAAAAAAAATATTAAACTTGACGTTTGCACTGTTAAAAAAATACGTAATTTAACGTAAATTTTTTTTTAGAAGTCTCTATAAAATTAAGGACAAGTTGCTTTTTCAATAACGGATCTTCAGTGAATTCCACAGGATTTCCTGTGAACTCACGGAACTTTTTCGTAAATGCTAGTTAGTTTTCTGTAATTGCAATTAAACATTTTTTCCATAAAAACTTTAATTGTCGTAATAAGGGTGCTTGAATGAATATTTTGAGGACGATTGAAGGCGGTGACGGCCTGTCTGTGCACAGACAACCAGTTACGGCGAGGCTATGTGCAGTCTCCAGAGATTGTATATATTCTTCGCCTTGCGGTGAAGACCCGCGAACAGAATTGCACTCCCAAAGCTGAGCCTTGGCATGTGGCAAATCGGGGATGATCTCGGGGTGGCGGAGTTCTGATGAAGGGACTGTCTGGCGTCCTGGAGGGGCTGGGCTGTTCTGGGTGAAAACTCAGTGTGCATGCCTGAAAATTGTGGGTACCCAGGGGATCAGTGTGAAAGCCCCGGATTCGGCCGTGCTGATCGCGGGTCGGAATCTGGGTGGTAGTGGTTGAACCTTCTGCTTGGAAGGAGATCTGGAGGTGGGTACTTGCCTTGAGGGCGGGCACTGCACGTACGAGAATGGAAAGCAAGCGTGCCGGTTCCCTTCGGTGTCAGTTTCGAAGGGTTGGTGCTCATTAAAGAAGAATCGACGGTCTGGTCCGCCTAGTAAGAGGACTCGTTCACAAAGCGGGTTCGTAGAGTGAGGATAGCACTCGGCCCCATCAAGGTGGCGCGTACGGATTCAACTCTGTACGTTGCTGTTGACAGGTGAGGTGGAACCACCCTCGGATGGAGAACATCCACCCACTGCGATTGGAAAGGGCGTTACTCTTTCTATTGGCAGTATTCAACTACTGTCAATTAGAGCACTGACCGAGCTCAAATCAATCTTGGTTATGGACTATGTCCAAGTATGTGGGGAGTGCGCACCTAACAGCCTGGTGTGTAATTATCAGCACATATTTTCTCTATATGTGCAAGACTGGTGTGACAAAACGAAGTCGGATCTGAAAGTAATGGGAAGTCCTGATCGCACTCCCCTAGTAATAAACATGCTCTGAAGGGTGTCTCCTGCAATACCTTAAAGGATCAGGCGCAGGAGGAGCAAGTCTGGGTCATACCAATGTGACACGAGGTTGTCGAAAACATGTGTGTTGCATGTTTGTGTGAGCGTAAATACCTTCAAAATTACAACATATTTTAAAACATAATGAGGCAAGCAACTTACCATAAGTTAGTGTTACATGCTTGCTGCTCTGCATAGCTTACCTTGCCCCGTTCCGCTCAAGCGAGTGAATAAGTGCCAGGGACAGAGTATGATCCCGGAAAGTGCGCTGATATTTACAAAGGAGCGCCGTTTCTGCCGTGATGAGCCTATGAGGATTCGTGCGCTCCCGTTCTTGGACGGATTGAATTTCTGGGGTTATCGTTTCAAGAATGTTCTGGCCATAGCTCCACCAGTCTCTTAATGCGAGACTCGGGGTCCGGGGAACCTTCTAGAACGGGGAAGTGAGACTACTTAAGCCGCGATGGACCTCCGAGTCGACAGTCTAGAGTTTGGAGTATTGTATGGTCTTGAGAGCCAAGTTTGCGAAGACAGCGAAGCGACGAGCCAGCAGAGCGACGAGTGGCGGCGAGAGTGAAGTCTGNCCTTGAGAGCCAAGTTTGCGAAGACAGCGAAGCGACGAGCCAGCAGAGCGACGAGTGGCGGCGAGAGTGAAGTCTGCGGACTGCGAGAATCGGTACAGTGAAGAGTGAGAACTGACGGGCGGGACTACTTAACTGGATGCGTGAGTGACAAACATCTGTACTGATGGCAGTAAACAGATTGAACATGTGTAAATAATGAGTGTGCGTGACTGTAACCAGTATAGAGACATTGCTAGAGCTTTTAATTATAATTGAGATAGACATTAAATACTGCGCTTATTGAGAATAACAAGACAAATAATACATGTGCAAATATTTATAGCAGTATAAATTAACTTTAAGAACCAAATATTTATTATTTATTTTATTAAGACCTCCGTCCCTCACGAACTCGGATAAGCTCCTGGCGTCTTGTAACAATACTTGTTACAAATTGAAGTACAGGCGACCAGTACCAACCCAAGGATTTTGGTGCCAAACGAAAGGTCTCGCCTGGGTCTGAACATTTAATCCATAAAAGTCACGTATACATTTCGTTACTTCCATTTCATTCCCATCTACCCAACGCCTACGTATTCACGTAAAACCAATGGCCGCTTCCCCGACACTGCCACGTTCCGATAATTTTCTAGTTGCAACAGTTGACTCGCATGAATTAACAGTATTGATAAAGTTGATCAGNGGGGGGGGGGGGGGGGGGGGGTACTGACGACATGCACCTCTTCTCGACCTGAGTAGAAAAAACACTAACCAAGGTCACATTCCAGATCAGGTCACCGTTATTAGATTTTCCTTTGTTTCCCGAAACAGTCTGGGCGAATATCGGGATGGACCGCTCCCTAATGAATCTGCTGTCGATGAAACGTTAAGACATATCACGCGAACACACATATTCGCAAAACTTCTACTACCAATAGCTGTCCGTAAATTACAGAATACTCGCTTTCTGAAAACATCCNAACACACATATTCGCAAAACTTCTACTACCAATAGCTGTCCGTAAATTACAGAATACTCGCTTTCTGAAAACATCCACTGCACGGAAATACTGAAGCAACATTTACGGAACAAACAATTTCCCCGATTAATCTGCAAACAGTGAGCGGAAAANACTGCACGGAAATACTGAAGCAACATTTACGGAACAAACAATTTCCCCGATTAATCTGCAAACAGTGAGCGGAAAAAAATATATAACTCAATCGAAATGTCGAACTCGATTTTCACTTTACTTCTTAGTTACGACATGAATTTGAAAGCAGTGCAGACTTTTGTGGGCAAAATTAAACCAGGTTTACGCAATTAAGTGTTGCAAAAGCAAAAATATTTTAGGGCATAAGCCGAATAACTGGGCAAGAGAAAATGTTCTCACGGAAGGAATTGTAAACTGGNAAGCAAAAATATTTTAGGGCATAAGCCGAATAACTGGGCAAGAGAAAATGTTCTCACGGAAGGAATTGTAAACTGGAAGAGTTACTCTGCAATATCAGGTGAAAAGGTGAAATAATTTTCGTCCATTAGGTCTAACAATTTTTTATTTTACCGAGATATTTGATTTTGTGGAATGAACTATTGGACAACCAGTTTTTGTAATTAGCGATATTATAAATTAGTTCCTTTTATCGGTTCTGGGGACATCATTTACTTTAAAAATTCAATAAAAGATTTGAAATTTTTTTTTCTAACATATAATATGACCCTGGTGAACGCTACGTTATTCGAGACATCACATTGGCTGTAAAGATACGAAAGCAGTGAAGGGGAATGGAGAGCTGTTTCGACGTAAGTTAAAAAAAAAAAAACTGTGAAACCGTCACTTTTATACTTCTGAAGTGCATATCACTTCCTGATTTATATCGCAATAGCTCCCATCCTGACGGCAGTTAAAATGGCCGGATGAAAAAAAAAATATCATGGCATTTCCACCCCTCTTATAACACGATCCATTTATCTTTCTCTCGCTTTCTGATTTCCCTGCCTATTGTCGACGGCCGTATCCTCATCCACCACAAAAAAAAAGTACTGTAAAATAATGTCACTTATAAAAACCGGGCCCACTGATTGCTTTTATGGATAAACCAGACATTTATCAGCACAGAACGTTATCTCAGTCTACTTACAAGACATTTAATGACACGTGTAAATGGTAAACCTACTGAGAGCTCTCTGAACGAGTGCGGAGTATAAAAAATGTAGCGCAAAACAGAAAATTAAATGTTTAGGCTAAGGGCCAAATATTGTACAGGCTATCCACGGTAAAGTGAGAACTTTTGAAAGCTCTCTAATTTTGAATCATAGCCAATGAATAAATTTTATTTTAGCGTTAGACGTTAACTTCCGAGTGTGGTGGAATATACGCACTGTGTTTATTGCTTACGTGGCAATATTTATTTGAAAAGGTTGTTAAAGGATAAGAAATGGCTGAAAGAAGAAAGTAACTAGGACCTCAAAAGTGCTCACTTTACCGTGAACAGCATATAGCTGTCTAGAACTGATGTGTTTTCTTATCATAACTTTTGTTTAATAATTTATATTTAATTGCAAATATGCTGGGGCATACAGAAAAACTTTTCGGACAACCTGCAAAACACGAAAAACGACTTTACAACATGAAATTAATTTTGTAGGTGGCATACGCCCTTGAATATATATTACAAGAATTTTACATCAAAATAATCAGAAATAGCTTGAAAGTAAATAATTCTTAAACATTAAAAAAAAAATTAAACTTGACGTTTGCACTGTTAAAAAAATACGTAATTTAACGTAAAAAATTTTTTAGAAGTCTCTATAAAATTAAGGACAAGTTGCTTTTTCAATAACGGATCTTCAGTGAATTCCACAGGATTTCCTGTGAACTCACGGAACTTTTTCGTAAATGCTAGTTAGTTTTCTGTAATTGCAATTAAACATTTTTTCCATAAAAACTTTAATTGTCGTAATAAGGGTGCTTGAATGAATATTAAAACTTATAAAGAATTATAATATTTTAATGTGAAGCGATAGCTGAACCCGAATCGTTCATGAATCTTACGGTTCACCTACGAAATTATTGTAATGGAGGGTATAAATGTGTTATTTCTAGGTTTCAATTTCTAAAAATGTTTGAGTGATTTAAGTGTTAACTGCTACAGGTAGCTGATTATACTTGTTTTTATGTTTGATGGAAGGGGTGTAAGTGGCGTGGATATCCTAACTGTTGCAGAAACGATAATTTTCTGGTTACAGTGCGAGAATACATACTTCGTGTAGACTGGCATTGTTCATTCGTGACACCCGACGCTATGGGAAATAGTGGTACGTTCCGTATTTTCTGGTTACAGTGCGAGAATACATACTTCGTGTAGACTGGCATTGTTCATTCGCGACACCCGATGCTATGGGAAATAGTGGTACGTTCCGTATTTTCTGGTTACAGTGCGAGAATACATACTTCGTGTAGACTGGCATTGTTCATTCGCGACACCCGATGCTATGGGAAATAGTGGTACGTTCCGTATTTTCTGGTTACAGTGCGAGAATACATACTTCGTGTAGACTGGCATTGTTCATTCGCGACACTTGATGCTATGGGAAATATTGGTACGTTCTCTATTTTGTATTTACGAAGCTCAGCTCTGTTTTTCGATATTACGGATGGCGTTTCCGTATACTAACTGTGCAATTCGTTAAAAAATTCCGTAAATATACGGAAATTATTTTTACAAGAATGGCCGAGGGGCACATCCGAGTTCGTGAGGGATGGAGGTCTAAATACAAATAAAATAACAAAATAGAATAATTATGTTTATTATCAATGCTACAGACAGTCAAACATCTGTTATTTACCAGTCTGAGCGTCCTATTAACTCTTATTATTCTTATTGAGCGCAATATTTAATTACTATTTCCATTTCAATTAAAGTCTTTATCACAGTCTTACTCTTGCTAATGTCCCTTAAACTGCTCCAATTATTTCCACACGTTTAGTTAAAACTGTCTATTTCCATCGTCCCGAATGTCTTTTCACTCACCCATCCAACAACAACTGTATTTTAACGAGGCGCTCTTAGCCATACGGCCTTACCGCACCCCGGTCTCCCAGTCGACGGGAGAGGGATCACGCCCTCTCAACGCAGACATGACCAGCGCTCACCCAAGTTGACCAGACCCAAGTCCCGATCTGATTCATAAGATCGCACCGAGCATGTCCTACCACAAGGCCTGAGATCCTCGTACTCAGTTTACCAAGCGTGTGGTCTGGCCGGAGCACTACCCACACCCCTGACGTCATCACAGGACGCCACCGGAGCAGATGCCTGCTCACCACCCGGCTCTTCAACAAGAGGGGGGGGGGGATCTCTCCGAGCCTCCTCCAAGCATCTGGAGTCAACCACTGCCAGCACGAGTCCAACCTCTATTGATCAGTACACCAGTGAGAACCACTGATGGGGCTAACCCGATCATCCCGTGCTCCCACTTATTTGCCATGGTCCAACACCCCGCCAAGTGGTCGGGCCTAGGTACTAGCTATCGGCACAAGTCATCACGGCAGATACCCCTATCCAGCCACTAGGAAGCTGGTGTCCCATAGGGCACGGGTGGCGGAGCCCAATCTGTTTAAACAGGGGTGGCACAAGTAGCCTTGGGTTGCCATGGGTGGACAGAGGCTATAAGAGACGCATCATACACCCTTTCACGCATCCAGTCCACAGTCCCGCAGATCAGTCCCACTCTTCACTACACACAAGCTCACCGACACACTCTAGCAGATCACTGCTGTCGTCCCTCGCCGCTCCGGAATCGCCCTACTGTCGCTTAAGGTCACACGAGACGCCAAACTCTCGGATTTTAATCACTTTATCCTCAGAGGCCCGCACGCAGTATTTATACTTGAGGTAGGGGCCGTATAGAACGTTCTCGGCAATCCAAGTTGTTCTGGGAAAGGTATTGGCGACGACGACGACATTCCTGCGTGATAAATGGAGTAACATGAGCTTCTCAGGGTCAGCGAGAAGCGAGCTGCGATAAGTTTATCAGCGTGTGCAGCGGCGTCCTTTATGATAGGCCGCTCCAATCGTCTAACGTTACAAACTTGACCTCAGCTCTTGGCTCCTTCCCACACAAAGGAAATACCGGGCAGTGACCTGCAACATTATTAACACTGCGAGAAAATTTGATCGAAAATATCGTTTCTCTTTATTGATGGTGATGTTAAGGTTCCATATGCCATTTCCGTAGAAAATCATATATATCTAAACTTTTACAAATTTTCCAAACTATTGTTACGCGCTCGCTGCTTCGCATCCTTTGCGAGAGCGGACATGTGTGAAGGTCAGGCATGTAACCCAAGAGCGGGCGGTGAACACAAATGCTGGCTTCCACGGTCTTGCCGCCGCGAACGGCGCTGAGATAACGCTACGATCTCGTGCGCTCCTGGCCTCGGTTGTATTGCATTTCTGCGTTTATCTGAAGAATGATCTGGATTACTGACCTTGCTTCTCTCAGCGCGACTCGGGCTACGTGGAACCTTCCATATGGCCAGGGCGACTGGTATAAAAAATCGACAGGCCTCCGAGCCGTGAGTTTTCATGAGATTCGGGAATTTGGGCAATTTTGCGGCGTCGAGCGAAAGACGACGAGCGAGGAGAGCAACGAGTGGCGCCGGAATTTACTAGTGGGAGGGAAATATGTGACTGCGAGCATCTGAGCAGTGAAGAGTGCGACTGGCAGGCTGGATTATTGTACTGGATGCGTGAGTGAAAGACATTACGAATGATGGCAACAGACAGATTAAACGTGTGTTAATGATGAGCATGAGTTAGTTGACTATAACAAATAAAGACATCAAGAAAGACGTGAATTGAAGTTGAAATATACATTAAATATTGCTCTCAGTGAGAAATAAAAAGAGCAATAGTGGAGATAGATAATTTAATCCTGTGTGAAATAGCTGTGTAAATAAATTAAAAAACGAAATTAGGTTATTTAATTTTTATTAAGACCTCCATCACTCACGAACTCAGATATGCTCCTCAGGTAACTTGTAACACGATTAATATTAATTACTATTGGTAAATAAGCAAGAAATTTAGCCTTGGTGAAACGCTCTCAAGCGAACGATCCTTGACAAAATATCTACTAAGTTTGAAAGGATGCAGTCCTGTGTAACCCGAGTGACGTATTACCCATCAGATATTGTCAGACCGTAGATCACAATTAAAAAAAAAAAATTGTTGCATCACATTAAGTAGTTGATTCTCTTTTGTAAAAGAACTGAATTGAAAGCTCTATTTTCNATATCTACTAAGTTTGAAAGGATGCAGTCCTGTGTAACCCGAGTGACGTATTACCCATCAGATATTGTCAGACCGTAGATCACAATTAAAAAAAAAAATTGTTGCATCACATTAAGTAGTTGATTCTCTTTTGTAAAAGAACTGAATTGAAAGCTCTATTTTCCACCTCTTTCAATAACGCCTATCTATGTTTATAATCACAGTAGTTCGTATAGGCCTATGTCGGCTAAGTTTTCTACCTCATTGTGTATAACGTCTCATCTTACAGCGTTTTAAACTGGAGTTTAGAATCATTGTGTATGGAGTTTTAACCCTACCGCTCCTGTCATACTTAAGTTCATTCAGAATAACCTTGAAAAACACACCGCAGCAAATTTATACATCTGAATATGTCTATATCTTGTTCAGTATTTGAGATGTTATTTAGCAAAAAAAGTTCGTCTCATACTAGTAATATAACCGGAAATATGAAGAACAAATAAAACAGAAAATTGTTAATTACAAAAATGAGAACTTTTTGTCAATTTGGGCAGTGGTATTTTAATGAATGATTTACTACAATATGATAGTCTAAAGATGATACACAAAAATCGGAAGTCTCTTATAAAACCTATAAGGATCTGTGATTGCAAAATATACACCCAAGAGAGTTTGTAAATAATACCTATTTTTGCTCTTTTATGCAGCTGTTTATATTTAATCAAGTAGTCTTGATTAAATATAAACCAATGGATTTTCTATTATTTGTGGTACTCTTATGATTATAACATTTCGAAAGTAAAATTTCATGGAAATGTTTGGACTTTTAAGTATTTAACTTAATTGATTATTTCGTTATTGTGACATTCTGGGTAGCACGTTTACAGGAAATGAACTAAAACCGGCGCTGAATAACTTTTGCCGAAGTATAAAAGTTGCATGACAAACTTCCGAATGGTGGAGAGAATAAGTCTGGCCGCATTCAGAGTATACATTCATGTCATTTACTGTTACTGGTATACAAGTTTCCGTTATCCCGCAAAGAACTTCAATATTCTACATATTAACCTATATGACATTAAAATCCTAGATAAAAGTTAAAATGCATTAAAAATGTTTATGTATTTAATGACTAAAGAATCACTTTGTTTTAGAAATGACAATTTTTATGTAATTCTGAATACACCACTTGGAAATTCTTTTACCAACAACCTCAGCGGTGTACTGTAGGTTTATAAATCTTGGTCATTCATTCTTTTTTTATGAATATAAAATTATAAGCATATTATTTTACGTTGTCAAAGATTCTTTCTCAGGAACTCGCAACTTTTGCGTTCGTTGAAACAGGCCACAAAGTTGTAGAAATAACGGGAACTAATTTAGAAGGCTGTCCACGAAAACGGGGAAACTGCCTTCGTGATTTATATTAAAAGTAAACAGTTTTTTTTATTTAAAACGGCTTTAGCTTAATTTTACATTTGAAGCCATGTAATTAATACGCAAATTACGATAATTGCAAGAGAAGAATTTGTCAGTCAGCTCTAATGAAAGACGAGCACAGAATATTCTGAAAGAAATATTTGAATTGAATCGCAAGGGATTTCCATCGCCGAGTTCCATTCGCGAGTTAATTCGGCCGCTTCAAGAGAGCAGCTAATCCGCGCGTATTACATAATTTACTGCTGCATGAGGATAATCGGCTAAGGGAAGTAATGCCGTACTTACCACCCCCTTCGTGCAGTCGCGATATTTCAATACGAGCACCTCGGCTGACATATCCCGTCGTGCAAATTATTGTTTGCAGNCACCCCCTTCGTGCAGTCGCGATATTTCAATACGAGCACCTCGGCTGACATATCCCGTCGTGCAAATTATTGTTTGCAGTCGGTATCGTGATTCGTCGAGAGAGAGAGAGAGAGAGAGAGAGAGAGAGAGAGAAAAAAATGGGGGGTATATCCCGTAGAGGAAAAATGGCGTAGAGTGCGCGCCCGACGTGCGCAGTAGTTAGGGCCACCTGTTTTTCCGCGAAAAGATCTATGTACAGGCTGCACTTCAACGTCGTACACTTGCAAATTTATTTTGACTATTGGCCACGTGTCTGTGCGAGAATAAATGTTCTACTCGACTGGGCCAATCATACTTAAGTTACATCGACGCTGAACGTCCGTGAATGGCTGGCAGACTCGTAAGACTCTTGACAGTTGACATCCTCCAACCACGAAATCGGTTGTAAACTAACGTGTTTTGCAATACAACTAGTCGTGGAAGCCTTTCGCGAAAACAGGCGACCCTGGCAGTTGTCAGTCCCCGTGTTCCAATATTGAACTTCTTTTCTGCCAATAAGACGTGGGTAGCGTTTGAAGTTAGAACACTGTTTGTGTAAACAAGTGCTTCGAGATGTCTGTATACTTCATCTAACCGATATTTAATGCAATTTGATTAAAATCAAAATTCTTAAAAGTATTTTATTTATATTAAAGGTGTTGTCTTTTGGAAATTAAGATATAAACTAACAATTTATTCAGTGTTGACGACGTGAGTTTCACAGTTGTATTGATGTGGGGTAGGTCAATGTTGGGTACGTGTGCCTTCTATTAAAACCAGTCTACTTCATCTTTGATCTATAGTGTTGAATTGGGATATTCGGGCAGCTCTTAACAACGAGGCCTCGAGAGCCGATGAGGGTGAAATGAGGTGAGAATGGGGCAGCACGAGAGTGCAAGGGCGGGGGAAACTGGAGATCCCGGATAAAAACCCGCCGATCAGCGGCATCATCCGACACGATTCCCAATTGCGGAAATCCGGGAGCGACCCGGCCGGGGATCGAACCCGGTTCTCCTTGGCGGGATGCGAGAAGTCTAACCGCTCAGCCACCGCGGCCCCTTTTTAGTCCGTGGGATCTACCAGTAGCCTGACCCCCTCCAAGTGGGCGTAAGAACATGACGGAACTATTTTTCCCTTTTACGAACAAGAAAGTAGATATAGGTGTCTGCTACCCCCGCAGCATCCCCTCTTGAAACAGCCTGTGCGCGGCGGCAGCGATGATTTATCTCGCAATGTTCGGGCGTAATCTTTTAATCTCCGGCCGTTACACGGTCGCAAATGAGCAGCAGTAATATGGTGTTGCGCTGCNAACGCAGCGCTGCGCAGCCGTGTTTGCGCACCCACCCCTCCCCACCACTCCAGTATCATGTTAAGTCCAGCCAGTGATCATGGCTGAGCCTTCGACCACCCTCCGACCACCCCCGCTCCAACCCCCTTTTCGCGATCACAGATCGCGTCATAAATCCACGGCGGTGCGCCCTCCTGTATAAAACTTCTATTTCCATCATCAATGATTTTTCATTCTTTTGAATTAAAAAGTCAAAAACGCTAACAAAATCCCTTAACAATGATGGATGCGCCCGAACTCTCGGCTTTTGTGTGCCTTCCGTGTTTGAGCTGATGCTCTGAAAACTCCCAATTGGGGGAAGGGTGGAAAGGGGTGGAGATCGCAAAAGAGAGAGAGAGAGAGGGAGAGAGAGAATAGCACGCAAAACTGGAAAACCCCCGAAGGACACACAAGGGAGGGTTTGCGCCATCCAGTTTTGCTGCTGGCCTGTAATCCCCCTCTCCTTTTACAAATTCACACCCACGCACCGGCCACCTTAAAAAAGAAAGCAGCTTAATTTGCGTGAATCATGGTATCACTGTCAATATTTGTAAGGTCGCGCGCAGGCGAGCGAAGCTACCCCTCGGTCTCTCTCTCCGCCGTTTCTCACCCTCTGCAGGGGGCGGAAAAGCCGACTCAACTACAGCCAGATAGATGTCAGTTGTCAGCGCGTGTTGGCGAAGTCATTTGTCCGCCGCTTGGGGCGCTGCTGTTGATACAAAACACACACGCGCACGTGCACCAACATTACACCCCTATATTCCCCCGACGCCCCCTCCCCACCACCCCACGCCGCAGCGGGTGCTCGCTAATATTTACAGATTTACGAGATAGTCGAGAAAAATGACACGGAATAATCCCTCCTGAATGAGCGCGAGACTAATCGATTGTTGAGTTTTTGCCGCAGCAAGTTTAATGGAGGGCGCCGAAAAAAAAATCGTATTAATGGCCCGCCCCCATCGACGTCTGGCAACTGAATTAAATCCCGTCATAATCTGTCGGGGATCAATTTCGTTCCAATCGCTTCGAATGGAGTGCGATGAAAAGATAAATGAGTGGATTTTTGTGAAGGTAAACTATGACTTGTCTAGTTTATAATGACTCACGTTACTACAGACCTATTGTAAATTATTTTCAGTTGCGTATGTTTTTCAGTTTCATTAATTGATATGCTTCAACATCTATACATTTTCTGTGTTTAAAATGTATTCGACGTGAGANATGTTTTTCAGTTTCATTAATTGATATGCTTCAACATCTATACATTTTCTGTGTTTAAAATGTATTCGACGTGAGATTTCTGAGAAACTACCAAACCGCTTTAACAAACATTGATTCTTTTATGCATATAAAATAGAACAGGCAAAATACTTTGTTTTAATGCGGTATTCTGGATTTGGTTTATTTTTTAAAATCAGTTATTTTTGATCCGCTTGTAAATCAAAGCCTGTCGTGCATTTAATACATCCGGTTTCGCGGTTTATTTAGTACGTTAAAATAAACCTATAAAAATGAATTATTGCCTCTAACTGCATACATTTTGACGTACACACTGATCGACATGCGACCAGCAAAGTTGGCAATGGTGTAGGAAAAGTGCTTCATGTCTTGGTGTATGAAATCTTCTCATCTTTGTTTACAATGGAAAGCAAAAAAAGAAAACTGGTATAGGCGTGCGTATGCAAATAACAGAGGTATGGAACCAATCAGAGTAACGCGATGCGGTCGGCAGCTAGATCGGTTACTGCTGCTACAATGGCAGGTTATCAAGATTTAAGTGAGTTTGAACGTGGTTTTATAGTCGGCGCACGAGATATGGGACATAGCATCTCCGAGGTAGCGATAAAATTTGGATTTTCGCGTACGAACATTTCCTGAGTGTACCGTAAATATCGGGAATCCGGTAAAACATCAAATCTTCGACATCGCTGCTGCCGGAAAAAGATCGTGAACAAACGGGACAAACGACGACTGACGAGAATCATTAAACGTGACAGACGTGCAACCCTTTCTCAAATTGGCGCAGATTTCAATGCTAGGGCATCAACAATTGCCATCATTGATATGGGCCTTCAGAGCCGAAGGCCCGCTTGTGTACCGTTGTTGACTGCACGACACAAAGCTTTATGTCTCGCCTGGGCCCACCAACACCGCCATTGGACTGTTGATGACTGGAAACACGTTGCCTGGTCTAACGAGTCTCGTTTCCAATTGTATCGGGCAGATGGACGTGTACGGGTATGGAAACATCTTCATGAATCCAGGGACCCTACAAGTCAACAGGGGACTGTTCAAGCTGGTGGATGCTCTGTCATGGTTTGAGGCGTGTGCAGTTGGCGTGAAATGGGACCCCTGATACGTCTAGATACGTCTATGACAGGTGACAGATACGTAAGCATCCTGTCCGATCACCTGCACCCATTCATGTCCATTGTGCATTCCGACGGACGTGGACAATTCCAGCAGGACAATGCGACACCCCACACGTCGAGAGTTGCTACCGAGTGGCTCCAGGAACACTCTTCTGACTTTAGACACTTCCATTGGCCACCTAAATCACCAGACATGAACATTATTGAGCATATCTGGGATGCCTTGCAACGTGCTGTTCAGAAGAGATCTCCACCGCCTCGCACTCCTATGGATTTGTGGACTGCCCTGCAGGATTCATGGTGTGAATTGCCTCCTGCATACCTTCAGACATTAGTTGAGTCCATGCCACGTCGTCTTGCGGCACTTCTGCGTGCTCGCGGGGGCCCTACACGATATCAGGCAGGCGTACCCGTTTTTTTGGCTCTTCAGTGTACATTTGTTGCAAATGAATTTATTTATTTTATTTTCGTTTTTAAGAATTAGAAATATCGTATAAGTAAAATATTTACGTTATAACAACTTCACATTATGAACGACTGCAGTCGTTTGGCCTATCGTAATGTTAGTTTATGCATGGGCGAAGGACACAAAATGAGTACAAAGCAGAACCTAAGCAGGGCTGCCAACAGGGTTCAATTAACAACAAACAGCTTTGCCATAAAAGCATGCATTAATTCCATTACATTAAAGGGAACGTTTATTTATTTTTATGCATCGTTACCATCTATTGATTGTCTTAATATAATGAGCAGGGCATTGAGAAGGTAAATGTTTAGAAAGTGCACTGGAATATGCCTGCAATGGGGATGGGAAACCACTGGAAAAAACCATCGCAATGCAATAGGCTGGGATTCGAACTCACGTCCTTCAGAACGCGAGTAAAACACTTAAGTTTATAATGACGTTCGTATGTAGCTATAACGGTAGAGAATATTCCCTCCTTTTGTCGACCTATTTTTCAATTATTCAGTTTTATGAACATAAAGGACAATATCTCATTAAATTTGAGGAAAAAACTTTGTATGTTATAGGCACGCTTACATCTTCAAAGAAAATGACCAAACTATCTTCATACCTTCACATACTTATTATTAAGATGTATAAAAATGAAACACTATTTAATACGAGTCCTTTAAATAAAATTTAACAAAATTAATCAGAATCATTGGCAAAATAAGCACATAAAATTTGGAATTTTGTCTTTGCATGTTATGCGCTCGCAGTCCTCAGGAACATATCCCATGCATTGATTACATACTCGCATGCCAACTATTTTGTCTAATCTACATTAATGACAGTACCAGCTATATTTTACTCGTTTTGTTGCTTGCAACCCACTGGTAGAAGGACGAACTTCAAATGCCACGGACTCTCGTTTCATCTGTTCCTCCGTCTTACTTTTTTTTTTGTGAGCGTTTTCTGCCGCAGACACCTGGCGTTTCTGTTGTTTTCCTGCAATTTTTTTGTTTGACCAGTGATTCTTCTGTAGTCTCGATAGGAGTTTTGGATTGAAACAGGCTTGCCACAACCTTCTGGGCACGGTAGTTGATAGCTTTTCCCCCTTGGTTTTACACTTTTCTTCGCAGGAGCTTCAGGTGTGTGGAGGATATCAGACAACGATGGCGATGCTACGCTTGGAATGATATCTGTTTCAGAATCAGTGATAACTAAGCCATCTGAGGTTTAGTCGTGAAGAGAAAAAACACCATCGGAAATTGAACTGTCACTATTTGGGGATACTGGTGATTTCTTCCGGGGTTTCTTTGCTGTTTACTGTTTCGTTTCTCTTAATGCTGAATGCATGTGGTTGACTTGACCAAGAACTGACCAGTTTGTCTGTATTTCTGGAAAACAGTCGACTGCCTCCGCACTGTCTTCAGGTCTGTGAGTGAGTTCAGTAGGCGCAAAAGCTTCATCTGCAGTAACATAATGGTCAAATGGGTAGAAACCAGTTGCTTGAAAACCTGAGGAAACATTGGCAGGTGTCGCAGACTTCGCCCATGCTCACGAGGAAAGTTTCCACAATTGACTTCTTCTTATCTGTCGGTCGACACTCACTTCTTCGAGGTCTAGCTGTGCTATGTGCACGCTGTGTCTAAAACGACATTACCTAATTACACCGATGTACTTCCTATGATTAAAAAAAGCTTTTATCCATTGGCTGTAGTTAATGCGTCGTATTACTAGGAAGGCAAAACAATGTTATACCATGAGCGTCTGCTGCATGCACAATATTTGCATCCAAATGTGAAGATGCGCCATCAAAAATTAAAAGTGCAGGCCCAGGGGTTTTGTATTCTGCAAAATGAGAAAGCTTCTTCACAAAGGTCTGTGCATTCATAGAGCCTTTAGGGGCAATGAAGACTTTACTCCCAGGTGGTAAGTTGTCGTAGCATTCTGATCTCAAACGATCGCCTTTGTAGAGGTTTACTGGGTAGATAACATGCCCTAAAGCATTACCACACGAGGCGATGGTAACATTCTCACCATTCTCTGAAGCTATGTTATGCACTCATGTTGCCCCTTTTCGAGCAAAAAAAAAACTTGAGTTTTATGTAAACAAAGTATATTTCCATTTTCGTTGGCGCTGTACATACATAGAGGCTTCTGCAATAAATCTAATTCGATCATGACATTTTTAAACTTTTCGAAATGATCCCTAACAATAAATCTGTTAAGTTTCTGTGCCCTTGCTGGATTACAATTCTAAGATCTCTTCCTGGTAACATCAGGGTGCTTTCGCAGAAACAACCTGAGCCATTTCCTACCAGCTGACCCCACTTGTATGTTGAATGGATGCTTTACGTTGTTCATCGAACAAAATGTATACACTGTTAGCTGAAGGACTATGGGTATTACAGGCATTCCTAAATCTGCAAGTCTATGAATTCTTCTGCAAAGCTCTATTTCCTGAGCAAGGGACAACACAGGTGGCCTACCTGTGAACGTTTTAGGGTTTCCAGATGCTATTTGGTGCCCGAGTGTCCTTCTCGGAACACCAAAAATCTCACCAGCCCTCCTTACTGCCATTTTTTCCTTCAAAACTACATTCATGACTTGATTTTGCTGTTCTTGAGTCCATTTGCCTAACTTCTCGGCCATCTTGATCTGAAACATAATCATGTAATAATTAGTAATTATTTTTAAGCAGTTAAAAAAAAGTTACATTATGGTTTTTGTGATAATGTATTGTATGTCCAAGGGAGTTCTGTTAGTACGGGTGATTTTTACCCAAAAATTTACTTAGCACGAATTTAAAATTAAAATTAATAATTAAAAGCTTTTTCTTATGTTAATAATTTTGCATTTTTAAGAATTTTATGTTGTTTCGTCTCTTTCAAATAATTAATTTATAACCTATTTATATAAACATTTTACGAAACAAAATGTAACACGTATAAAACCTTTAACCATTTGCGCAGTTACAGAAATTGTGCTGTTCCTATGGCAGCCTACTAGGTTCCCAAGGTGGCCCGCTATGGCCACTTTAGGAACCTAGCAGGAAAGCACATTTCAATACGTAATTATTCCTCTCACATAAATATATTTCAAAGAACATTGAGCATGCTTTCTATTTTAGAAAGTTCATAAATCAGGCATTCAAAAAACACATAAGAACATATATATACTTGTATACTTACCTATATTGATTACGATCTTCTACTCGAACCAGAAATAATAACACACTATACCTTAGCGCTTCATATCTTTTTTACTAATGGCATCGTAACATGGCCGGCTTTCGACTCACACTTTTCACTTCTTGCATTCTACGCTAGATCGGGACACCGTATAAGAAGTAGGAGACATCTGGTGGCATTTGTCACAACTACTATAGGAATCGCACAGTTAATGTTATTGCAGGACTTTTGACCTCCGTGCGTGGTCCGAGTAAGGTGTAAAAGTCATAGAACATAGATGAATACCGCTCAATTGGCCACAATTCGAGAACGGTATGTTTCGGATTTTTTTTTTTTAATCTTTAGAACTTGTGATAGTGGTGGGATAATTTTTAAGAGTGAATGCCAGAAATTCAGTGCAATTGGTCTGGAATATTGCTACCTGCAGTTTATAAATTAAAAAGTATTATATTTCACCATCCACGTAAACTCGACACAAAATCTGGAAAATTCCACTCTCTGCCCACTTGGTGCCAAATACACATTTCATGTATTTCGCGCCCACCTTCAAAGACGATGGTGGCGCGGAACACATATATTCGAGATCTCGTGAAATGTAAGTTATTTTTCACGTCGCAGGACTGTTTTTATTTCTCCAAATAACCTGTAAAACATGCCCGGTTCTCAAGGTGATGTGCATTGCGTCTACACGGCCACCAGTTTAAAAGAAAAAAACATTCGAATGTCAAACCAAGCGTTGGGTGAGACATGAATGTCTGAGACATTATTCATTGTATGTGAGCGTAGGTCTGGTTGAAACGTCAGTTGCCCGTCGATTAGACCCAGTCTCGAAAGAAGTAAGTTGTCGCTCTCAGAAATAAATATATTTATATTTAACACACACGTGCGTGCGAAGGTTATTTGGCATAAGTACATTCTGAAAATAGGAAACATAATGCTTGTTTCTTTTCTGTTCAATATTGTTGTTACTTTTATAATCGCTTATTCAGAGCTGCACACATGAAGGATGATACTAATGGCCTTTCAGGCGTTCCAGATTTTGATGTGGAAAAGTGTAGCACTACTCGGGGGAAAATTTATTTTAATGCGTTGTATTAGTTGTTGTAGGTCTGACTGCATAAAATATGCTGAAAAACATTATTTACATTTTATTTATAGAAAGTATGTTCATATATATTACGTTTACTTAAGTATATACAATGCTCCTTTAGATGGTCCAGCCACTAATAAAGTGGCTTGGATCATCTAATAGAACACATTGAACACTAGATTCAATTCTGAATAAAGGAACCAATTCACATAAAATAATTTATAATAACAAATAATAACTGTTTTTCCACCAACTTCGGAAATAAAAATGTACGGATAGTGCACGAGCGGCAGTAGTGAGTGTTGAGTCAAGTTCACCTTCTGAATTGTTGATAGAAGTTGAACTTTGCTATTTTATCTCAGCTTTGGTGTTGTGTGGATTGGCTCCTGTCTGCAGAAAGTCGTCCAAATGAAACAACAAAACCCCTCACGTACGCCGTGGCTAGGACGTTTCCGTTGAGGAACATGACGCTACATGTTGCATTTCAATTTACCGTCGAGTCAATATTCTAAATTATATAGGCACTACTCCTGTAAACAAAAAATAAATAAAAAGTTTTTATAAATACATAATTACAGCATAAGTGTAAAATGGATGCGTCTGCTTCACAGGACAGCATCCCGAAAATAAACATATATACACACATAAATCAACACACAACTCTATTGCATTTGAAGATAACTGTTTATTGCTAGCTCGCTGTTGCCAAAGTTACATAAATAACATATATTTCCAGAGTTATTTTCTTGGTGCCTAGACTCGGCAGACAAATTACAACCCCTTTCGGTCAACCATTTGTGCGTATCTTCGAGTTTCGGTCTGTATTATTTCGGTATACCACTTCTTAGAGTTTAGGTCTGTGTTATTTCGGTATGCCACTTCTTAGAGTTTAGGTCTCTATTATTTCGGTATGCCACTTCTTAGAGTTTAGGTCTGTGTTATTTCGGTATGCCACTTCTTCGAGTTTAGGTCTGTATTATTTCGATATACCGCTTCTTAGAGTTTAGGTCTGTGTTATTTCGGTATGCCACTTCTTAGAGTTTAGGTCTGTATTATTTAAACCAAGCNTATTTGGCATAAGTACATTCTGAAAATAGGAAACATAATGCTTGTTTCTTTTCTGTTCAATATTGTTGTTACTTTTATAATCGCTTATTCAGAGCTGCACACATGAAGGATGATACTAATGGCCTTTCAGGCGTTCCAGATTTTGATGTGGAAAAGTGTAGCACTACTCGGGGGAACATTTATTTTAATGCGTTGTATTAGTAGTTGTAGGTCTGACTGCATAAAATATGCTGAAAAACATTATTTCCATTTCATTTATAGAAAATATGTTCGTATGTTTACTTAAGTATATACAATGTTCCTTTAGATGGTCCAGCCACTAATAAAGTGGCTTGGATCATCTAATAGAACACATTGCACACTAGATTCAATTCTGAATAAAAGAACAAACGCACATAGAATAATTTATAATAACAAATGATAACTGTTATTCCACCAACTTTNCAAACGCACATAGAATAATTTATAATAACAAATGATAACTGTTATTCCACCAACTTTGGAAATAAAAATGTACGGATAGTGCACGAGCGGCAGTAGTGAGTGTTGAGTCAAGTTCACCTTCTGAATTGTTGATAGAAGTTGAACTTTTATCTCAGCTTCGGTGTTATGTGAATTGGCTCCTGTCTGCAGAAAGTCGTCCAATTGAAACAACAAAACCCTTCACGTACGCCGTGGCTAGGACGTTTCCGTTGAAGAACATGACGCTACATGTTGCATTTCAATTTACCGTCGAGTCAATATTCTAAATTATATAGGTACTACTCCTGTAAACAAAAAATAAATAAAAAGTTTTTATAAATACATAATTACAGCATAAGTATAAAATGGATGCGTCTGCTTCACAGGACAGCATCCCGAAAATAAACATATATACACACATAAATCAACACACAACTCTATTGCATTTGAAGATAAATGTTTGTTGGTAGCGCGCTATTGCCAAATTTACATAGATAACATATATTACCAGAGTTATTTTCTTGGTGCCTAGACTCGGCAGACAAATTACAACCCTTTTCGGTCAACCATTTGTGCGTATCTTCGAGTTTAGGTCTGTATTATTTCGGTATACCACTTCTTAGAGTTTAGGTCTGTATTATTTCGATATGCCACTTCTTAGAGTTTAGGTCTCTATTATTTCGGTATGCCACTTCTTAGAGTTTAGGTCTCTATTATTTCGGTATGCCACTTCTTAGAGTTTAGGTCTGTATTATTTCGGTATGCCACTTATTAGAGTTTAGGTCTGTATTATTTGAACCAAGCAGCATTTTGAATAATCGGATAGGCTCTAGGCTCTTTCATTTAGAAATATTAACTTTTAAAATATTTATGTTATGTATTAAAGTCACACCAATGAGACCACCTTTAATGCTGGATTTGGATAAGGCGTATTGTGTAACTCACAAATGCTTACGCTCTATAAAACTATTATTTCCCAAAGTTTTGAGGTAATTTTACATCTGCATATCTGATAAGCCGTGCATAAATAAAAAAAAACAATATCATGGGAACAAATTCGAGGAAAACATTTATTCATGTTTTCATATAGCTAGTACCTGAGTTTTTATTTTAAAATAATATTTACAATTCAGTACATGAAACATTGGAGTTAAGAAGTATGAACAGATTTGTAAATAAGACATTACAAATTATGTTTTTTTATAATATTTCAATACCACACGAAACGTCTAATATTTAATTACTCTGCAATACACTACTTCTGGCGGAGACTACAGGGATATACATAATACGTTGTTAAACCTAGTTTGTCAGATTTTTTGAGGTATTTGATGCTGTATATAAATTCCAAAATTGAATTTATTTATATATGTATATATTTTATTTTGCTTAGCTATTCTGAATATGAGTCAGTTAGGAAGAAAAATACACCTCCGTATTGGTATTTATATAATACATATTTCACTGTCTCTTACTCTAAAAGGGTGCACAGAAGAAGAAACACGGGGACGATACTAACGGACACCAGGAAAGGATTTTGTTTGTTAGCAGCCAAAATATCCACACTGGTCCAATAAACTATCATTTTATGATTTTAGCTATATGGCCACAGAAAAAATTTCGTGATGCTATTTCTCAGGCAAGTGTCCACTTTACTCATAAAGGAATTTTCAGAGCAAGTACGGTGAAGATTTTCCATAGTTTTTCTATAATTACCAGAGAGTAATAATTAGTTTCAACAGTTTATTTATGTTCTATTTAAAAATTATGTCAGATTTCAACATTGGTATGTTTTAAAATACCACTGATATTAGATCAGATTAGATAACGTCTTTATTAATATTGTGACGAAGTTAAGGTAACATGCCTTCTCTTCAACCTAACCACATTTTTAAATTTATATCCACTCGTTGCAGTAAGTCAAAAATTGCACTTAAATTTACTATATATCACTGGTAAATAAAATTACACGTTATTCGGCAAATAATTATTAAAAGAATAACAAATAAAATAATTTCGCAGCTTTAAAAACACACACACTTCAGGAAATTCATGCTAACAGATTAACATTCAAACAAGTAGGTTGCGCTTTCACACTCGCGCCTACATAATAATCGCTATGCGTGCACCAATTACACTTTCACAAGCCGTAACTTCTACACACACGAACATACGCACACATGTGTAAAGAACGAGAACACACGCATTTATAAAAAAACACGTGCACACACATCTATAACACACGAGCACTCGTACATCTATGAAACACGAGCACTGACACAACTGCAAACACACGAGCACTAACACACCTACACAAATTAACCACACACACTCGTACACAACCTCGACAGAACACCAGCCAAAGGAGATTGAGTGCCCACAGTTATATCCAACGTCAGTGTAAGACCGATTAGTTATTTATTACGGCAGCACACCGCAGGCTTGCTCCCTGCTATTTCAAGGTAAATAATAAAGCTATTTATTTTTTAGGTAATTGATCAGTGAAGATGGTATGGTTGGCTCAACTGCAATGAGCGGTTGGGACTGATCTGATGAAAGATTGATATTTTAACATTGCAAACGTGGACTACGTAGAAATTGTACTCTTATAATTTGTGTATTGGGTGTGGCTTAATTTGGGTGTTGATTATTACTTCAAATTAATATTGTTTTTTGGTCGTGGCCATTTGTACCGAGTGCGTGCGACGTAGGCGAGTTGGAAGATGAAAGCGACAGACATACAAGACTGCCTTCACAGAGGCACGCCGCGGCTTTTATAGCTGAGATGNTGTAGCTGAGATGACGTGGCCGAGAAGGTTCTTCGCAATTCGAGTCGCCCCGAGGGAGATGATGACCAGAAAATTTACGCTGTGATACTCAAGTTGTTGACTCTCCCCGCAAGTTCTCAAGTTCTACTCCCCACATTACAAAGCTCTCTCTGCCCCTCATCTTCTGCTCGGGTTACA
Organism: Clitarchus hookeri; assembly: GCA_002778355.1. Taxonomy (NCBI): domain Eukaryota; kingdom Metazoa; phylum Arthropoda; class Insecta; order Phasmatodea; family Phasmatidae; genus Clitarchus; species Clitarchus hookeri. The sequence continues at coordinate 149,062 of NQII01005138.1, read as the reverse complement.
TCGAGACGATACCCGAATTAGTCCCAAATATGTCTGAGAGTTGTCTTCCACAGAATTAATTGCAGACGTGATTCTTTTTTTCGACTTATCCAGGTCAGCGGGCAATGGTAGAACAAAAACACGTTCTTTAAGGTATCACCACAAAAAAAAGTTACTAGTATGCGTCGTTTTCCTTACCCCGTCCCGCGCGAGAGAACGAAGTGTGTAAAGGTCAGGACAGAGTAATAATGTGAGAAGCGGGTGGCGATTTACAAATGCTGGCCACCGGACTCGTGCACCCGTAACCTCCAGTGGATTCACTTTCTAATTCTATCTTTGAAAGAATGTTCTGGTAATTGCTTCAGCCTTTCTCAGCGAGAGTCGGGATGCGGGAAACCTTATAGATAGGACGAGCGAGACTACGTAAGCTGCGACGGGCCTCCGAGCCGACATTTGAGAGTTTGGAGGATTGCGCGACCTTAAGCGACACAGGTGTGCGGAGACAGATAAGCGACGAGCCAGCAGGGCGTCGAGTAGCCACGAGAGTGATCAGCGAGAGTGAAGTCTGTGGACTGCGAGCATCGGTACAGGGAAGAGTGAGACTAGCGGGCGGGGACTGGATGCGTGAGTGACAGATATTTGGAATGATGGAAATTGTCATATTGAATATGTGTAAATAATGAGTGTGAAGCAACTGACTGTAACCAATATAGATACATTGATAAGGACTTTAATTAGAACTGAGATTGACATTAGATATTGCGCTCACTGCGAAGACAAGATTTATAGTGAAGATAGGCAGTTTACCGCTGTAAATAATAACCGTATGAATAAATAAAAAAAATGGATCTGTTATTTATATTAGGTCCTTCATCCCTAAGGAACTCGAATACGCCCCTCTAGCGTCTTGTAACAATACATTAATAACATACGAATTCGAGTTCAAATGTGCATAAAACAAGATAAACTTACTTTAGCAGCAATAAATTTGAGCTTTACACTCTCAAATCAACGTCGATTCTTAGAATTATTTAAATTTTTTCGCTGCCAAGTGAATTGGGAGCTTGCTGGCCGCTGTGGTACTGTAGCCACGAGTTTCAAGTACAGTAGGGCAACGGGGGTGGGGGGCGGTCATCCCCCCCTCACTTCACAGCCAGCAGGGACATTACCTCGCCCCTCCCCCGGGTGATCGGCTCACTAGTTTAGTTTGTAATAAGTAAAATTTATGGAACACTGTTTGCCTCAAAAAAATTATAATATAGCAATGTTCTGTATTTTAATTTACTAGTAAAAATTTTAATATTTGGTTCAGCATATCCGTTTTAAGGAAGCTTTTCTAATTTACATTGCATTTTCAAGCAACATTCCATAACGTGTTCTCTCTAATATTAATAATTCGTTTTGTTTAAAACCAAGGCATACATGAAAATAAGTCTACCCTTCGCGCATATCTTCAGGCAAAAAAGTAAAACACATTGAGTGAGAGAGAGAGAGAGAGAGAGAGAGAGAAAGGGAGAGAAAGAGAGAGATATATAGAGAATACAAAAATTAAAGTAGACATTGTTACAGGAAGTTTGAGATTCCCCCCCCCCCTTCTCCCCCTTCAAGAAACAAGAAATTAGCTCCTGTGAAAATGTAGCATATGTGTAATTATGAGCAGTGGAGACTTTCAAATTTAGATTCCAAAAGGGCTTACTTTACCGTGAACAGCCTTTATTCACGTCCCTCTTGACAGTTCTATTGGCACACAAGCAGGCCGATGTTGGAAACGGAGAGTGGTTAATGCGTATCTGTCATGCAGGCCTACTATCTGCCCATACTCCGTCTACGGTTNCTTGGGTGGCCCGTCTTTGCAGCTGTGAGGCGCGGGATCCTTTTTGGACACGTCCGCCACCCTTAATATTTATTGTGTTGACCGCCTGCAAGCTTCGCTAGCGCGTGTGTTCTGACGGCCAAAATACATGGACGCGGGGAGCATCAATATATTTATATTATGTATTAAAGTCACACCAATGAGACCACATTTACTGCTGGATTTGGATAAGGCGTATTGTGTAACTCACAAATGCTTACGCTCTATAAAACTATTTTTTCCCAATGTTTTAAGCTAATTTTACATCTGCATATCTGATAAGCCGTGCATAAATACAACAAACAATATCATGGGAACAAATTCGAGGAAAAAAATTATTCATGTTTTCATATAGCTAGTACCTGAGTTTTTATTTTAAAATAATATTTACAATTCTGTTTATGAAACATTGGCGTTAAGAAGTATGCCCAGATTTGTAAATAAGTCATTACAAATTATGTTTTTTTATAATATTTCAATACCACACGAAACGTCTAATATTGAATTACTTTACAATACACTATTTCTGGCGGAGACTACAGGGATATACATAATACGTTGTTAAACCTAGTTTTTCAGTTTTTTTGAGGTATTTGATGGTGTATATAAATTCCAAAATTTAATTTATTTTTATATGTATATATTTTTATTTTGCTTAGCTATTCTGAATATGAGTCAGTTAGGAAGAAAAATACACCTCCGTATTGGTATTTATATAATACATATTTCACTGTCTCTTGCTCTAAAAGAGTGCACAGAAGAAGAAACATGGGGACGATACTAACGGACACCAGGAAAGGATTTTGTTTGTTAGCAGCCAAAATATCCACACTAGTCCAATAAACTATCATTTTATGATTTTAGCTATATGGTCACAGAAAAAATTTCGTGATGCTATTTCTCAGGCAGGTGTCCACTTTACTCATAAAGGAATTTTCAGAGCAAGTACGGTGAAGATTTTCCATAGTTTTTCTATAATTACCAGAGAGTAATAATTAGTTTCAACAGTTATTTATGTTCTATTTTAAAATTATGTCAGATTTCAACATTGGTATGTTTTAAAATACCACTGATATTAGATCAGATTAGATACCGTCTTTATTAATATTGTGACGAAATTAAGGTACCATGCCTTCTCTTCAACCTAACCACATTTTTAAATTTATATCCACTCGTTGCAGTAAGTCAAAAATTGCACTTAAATTTACTATATATCACTGGTAAATAAAATTACACGTTATTCGGCAAATAATTATTAAAAGAATAACAAATAAAATAATTTCGCAGCTTTAAAAACACACACACTTCAGGAAATTCATGCTAACAGATTAACATTCAAACAAGTAGGTTACGCTTTCACACTCGCGCCTACATAATAATCACTATGCGTGCACCAATTACACTTTCACAAGCCGTAACTTCTACACACACGAACATACGCACACATGTGTAAAGAACGAGAACACACGCATTTATAAAAAAACACGTGCACACACATCTATAACACACGAGCACTCGTACATCTATGAAACACGAGCACTGACACAACTGCAAACACACGAGCACTAACACACCTACACAAATTAACCACACACACTCGTACACAACCTCGACAGAACACCAGCCAAATGAGATTGAGTGCCCACAGTTATATCCAACGTCAGTGTAAGACCGATTAGTTATTTATTACGGCAGCACACCGCAGGCTTGCTCCCTGCTATTTCAAGGTAAATAATAAAGCTATTTATTTTTTAGGTAATTGATCAGTGAAGATGGTATGGTTGGCTCAACTGCAATGAGCGGTTGGGACTGATCTGATGAAAGATTGATATTTTAACATTGCAAACCTGGACTACGTAGAAATTGTACTCTAATGATTTGTGTTTCGAGGGTGGCTTACTTTGAGTGTTGATTATTACTTCAAATTAATATTGTTTTTTGGTCGTGGCCATTGGTACCGAGTGCGTGCGACGTAGGCGAGTTGGAAGATGAAAGCGACAGACATACAAGACTGCCTTCACAGAGGCACNGTGCGACGTAGGCGAGTTGGAAGATGAAAGCGACAGACATACAAGACTGCCTTCACAGAGGCACGCCGCGGCTTTTATAGCTGAGATGACGTGGCCGAGGAGGTTCTTCGCAATTCAAGTCGCGCCGAGGGAGATGATGACCAGAAAATTTACGCAGTGATACTCAAGTTGTTGACTCTCCCCGCAAGTTCTCAAGTTCTACTCCCCACATTACAAAAGCTCTGTCTTCCCCTCATCTTCTACTCGGGATACATCGAGACGATACCCGAATTAGTCCCAAATATGTCTGAGAGTTGTCTTCCACAGAATTAATTGCAGACGTTATTCTGTTTTTCGACTTATCCAGGTCAGCGGGCAATGGCAGAACAAAAACACGTTCTTTAAGGTATCACCACAAAAAAAAGTTACTAGTATGCGTCGGTTTCCTTACCCCATCCCGCGCGAGAGAACGAAGTGTGTAAAGGTCAGGACAGAGTAATAATGTGAGAAGCTGGTGGCGATTTACAAATGCTGGCCACCGGACTCGTGCACTCGTAACCTCCAGTGGATTCACTTTCTAATTTTATCTTCGAAAGAATGTTCTGGTAATTGCTCCAGCCTTTCTCAGCGAGAGTTGGGATGCGGGGACCCTTTTAGATAGGACGAGTGAGACTACGTAAGCTGCGACGGGCCTCCTAGCCGACATTTTAGAGTTTGGAGGATTGCGCGACCTTAAGCGACAGGTGTGCGGAGATAGAGAAGCGACGAGCCAGCAGAGCATCGAGTGGCAGCGAGAGTTACCGGCGAGAGTGAAGTCTGTGGACTACGAGCGTCGGCACAGGGAAGAGTGAGACTAGCGGGCGGGGACTGGATGCGTGACTGACAGATATTTGGAATGATGGAAATTGGCATATTGAATATGTGTAAATAATGAGTGTGAAGCATCTGACTGTAACCAATATAGAGACATTGATAAGAACTTTAATTAGAACTGAGATATACATTAGATAACGCGCTCACTGCGAAGAACAAGATTTATAGTGAAGATAGGCAGTTTATCGCTGTAAATAATAACAGTATGAATAAATTTAAAAAAAAATGTATAGATTATTTATATTAGGTCCTTCATCCCTAACGAACTCGAATACGTATTGTAACAATACATTAATAACATACGAATTCAAGTTAAAATGTGCATAAAACAAGTGAAACTTATTTCAGCAGCAATACATTTGAGCTTTACACTCTCAAATCAACGCCGATTCTTAAAATAATTTTAATTTTTTCGCTGCCAAGTTAATTGGGAGCTTGCTGGCCGCTGTGGTACTGTAGCCACGGGTTTCGAGTACAGTAGGGTAACGGGGGTGGGGGAGGTCATTCCCCCCCCCTCACTGCACAGCCAGCAAGGTCACTACCTCGCCCCTCCCCCGGGTGATCGGCTCACTAGTTTATTTCATAATAAGTGAAATTTATGGAAAACGGCTTGCCTCATTAAAAAAAAATATATAATATTGCAATGTGCTGTGTTTTGATTTCTATGTCAAAATTGTAATATTTGGTTCAGCATATCCGTTTTTAGGATGCTTTTCTAATTTGAATTGCCTTTTCAAGCAACATTCCATACCGTGTTCTTTCTAATATTTCTGATTCGTTTTGTTTAAAACCAAGGCATACATGAAAATAAGTCTACCTTTCGCGCATATCTTCAGGCAAAAACGTAAAAAATATTGAGGAAGAGGGAGAGAGAGAGAGAGAGAGAGAGAGAGAATACAAAAATTAACGTAGACATGGTTACAGGAAGTTTGAGAT
>NQII01005138.1:95956-143379 GCA_002778355.1 Clitarchus hookeri | reverse complement strand
CCCCCCCCCCTCCCTCCTTTTCCGGAAACAAGAAATCAGCTCCTGTGAAAATGTAGCATATGTGTAATTATGAGAAGTGGAAATTTTCAATCTTAGATTCCAAAAGGGCTAACTATACCGTGAACAGCCTTTATTCACGTCCCTTTTGACAGTTCTATTGGCTCACAAGCAGGCCAACGTTGGGAACGGAGAGTGGTTAATGCGTATCTGTCACGTTCTACGGTTGGTCCGGTGATCGCGACTCTCCGTTCAACGGCCAGTCTCGCGAGAGACCGCGCCCACAATCCTCAACAGCAGTCGACATTCAACCCCTCAACCACCACCCTCGCCCGACTGGCTAGGGACGTTTAATCGCGCTAAAACAACGCAGCACAGCGCGCCACCCGTAGCCGTCATTTGTCATCCCTAATAGTATTTCGCCACGCCTGCCCTCTGGCGGCATCCGCGCCGTACTAATATGTTTTAATTAAGCGCGGCTTTATGCAGTTAGGGCGCGCGGCTTAGGCGATGCCTGCCGGAGGCTGGAGGGGGTGCGTGTAGCTCACAACAAACCACCCCCCAGACGGCCGGCCACTCTCGCAGGAGGGGGTGAGGAGTGCTTATGTCATTAGTTTATATTCCCGGGGAAAGTGGGCTCGCAGGGCCTGAGAGCGAGGTGGTATGAGCCTCGCGCGCGATGAGGCTGGATTCGTGTCTAGCGAAGCGCCGCGCCGAACATTAATGTAATGTAATGGATTAAATCTGACTTCGACGCTCGGTACCCCATCTCCCGCTCCCTAGCATCTCATGTTCTCCCCTTTCCTGTTTATCTTCTTTCTCCGCTATTCTAACTATTCAAGCTTGTATTAATTTTTCACGCTATTCTCTTCCCTCGGAACGACATGGAGAAACCATATCCAGAAACCCTTTCATACCCACATTAGTTTATAATTTATGGTGCAGCAAAAATATTTTTTTTTGATGTGCGCTGTGCTTGGTCTGGTTAAGTACTTGTTTCGTTGATACAACCAATAAGCTGTAGGTTTTGTGTTCGGCGACAGTGATATGAAGCAATCATAACGTAGAGCAGTAGCACGGTTTAGGAACCAGGGAAGATCATTGGTCACTGAGACTCGCAGAGTACAGTACCGGTCAAATATAAGCTTCCTGTGCAACATGCAAACGATTGTCAACGACGGGGACGAAAGAATTAACATGAGACTTTCGAAGACACGTAAAAAGACAGAAGATAAAATCACAAAGTAAATATGAGTACAGAAGTGAAACAAACGCTTGTCCCGCGAACTTCAGCCGCACACGCCACCAAAATGGCGTTACTAACCAGCAATATGTCGGAACGCCGTTCGCCAATCAGCTTCTGGTAACTTACTTGCCAGCCAATAAGGAACCTTTCGCAGCACGCAGTAGCCAATGAGACACAAGGCTCGTTCCCAGAGCCTCGCGCAGCCAATCAGAGGATGTGTACACTCACATTAAAGGAACCCCCACGCCATTTCTTCTCTGTGTGCTTATCTACTCTGTGATAAAATATTGTTACAGGCGGCCGCTTCGTCTTCGTGACCTTCCCCTCCCCATTCGTGCGTGTGAAGCGCAGTCCTCCAAGGACATCACCGGTAACCGGAGAAGACAAGCCGGATAAGCACGCACCAGATAACACTAACACGTGCCGCGATAATACCATCGGGACTGATGCCACTTCCCTCTCTGGAGTAATAAATGACTATGGAGTCACTGCGCGGAATTTATATTGACCACCTGCCTTGGAACTACTCGAAATGCAAAGAACCTTATGGACCAGCAAAGTATTTTAAGTTGGATACTAAAAGGTATCACTGCTATATACTGTATACGAAACACCTGCATAACGAAAATGGAAAATGGTTTTGGGCAGTGAGCTACCGCTGGCATGCCTCGAAACATGTTCTCCTGCCGCTACTGTTGACAGAAAGGCCTGTGGGTACAGCCATAGTTGTATTATTACCATCATATTTATATTTACGAACTATGAGGAAAAGCTGTTTTGCTTCATTGGGCTGATTTTCACGTCAGTTTACTTAGGAGTCATAATTAACTTTTTATAGCATTTTGCGATTGGTAGGTAGGTAGGGAGGTATGTAGGTAGGGAGGTATGTAGGTAGGAAGGTATGTAGGTAGGGAGGTATGTAGGTAGGGAGGTATGTAGGTAGGGAGGTAGGTAGGTAGGGAGGTATGTAGGTAGGGAGGTATGTAGGTAGGGAGGTATGTAGGTAGGGAGGTATGTAGGTAGGGAGGTATGTAGGTAGGGAGGTATGTAGGTAGGGAGGTATGTAGGTAGGGAGGTATGTAGGTAGGGAGGTATGTAGGTAGGGAGGTATGTAGGTAGGGAGGTATGTAGGTAGGGCTTAACGCCTCGATGACAGCAATGCCATTAGAGACGGAGCAAGTTGCTGAGAGAAGCAGGAGTGGGGAAGGAATAGGCCATGGACTCTAGNAGGTATGTAGGTAGGGAGGTATGTAGGTAGGGAGGTAGGTAGGGAGGTAGGTAGATAGGGAGGTAGGGAGGTATGTAGGTAGGGAGGTATGCAGATAGATAGGTATGTAGGTAGGGAGGTATGTAGGTAGGGCTTAACGCCTCGACGACAGCAATGCCATTAGAGACGGAGCAAGTTGCTGAGAGAAGCAGGAGTGGGGAAGGAATAGGCCATGGACTCTAGTAAGGAACCATCCCAGATTTCACCTGGAGTGTGTTCGGGAAACTTTGGGAAACTGAGATCTTGATGCTGGACCGAGAATCGAACCCAGGTCTTCCCGAATGAGGAGGTACAATTTTACGGATGAACTTTCCTAAACTGTGGAAAATATATAATTTTAGGGTCATATTATTTCATTTTGTAACATATTTCGATAAATTTCATAACTGTAAAATAATTTACATTTTATGATACATCCTGTACACACATACATTATCCTTCTATGCCAGGGCAAGTTTTCATGGCCACGCACATGATAGTTCAATACTAATAAATAAGTACAAAGTACAAAAAATGCGAATTTAATTTATAAAAATATTTTGTGGTATTTATGAGAATTTTAAATTAACATATTTTGTTGTACCAATTTCAAGTTTGTATAAATAAACTACATGTTTGACTAAAATTAAAGATACACGTTGAGGTGAAGAGAAAGTCACAAGGCATTTAATAAAATTTCATTTGGTGATTCTTACTTTAGTTTTAACGTTTACAACAAAATTCCATGCAGAAGTAGATAAAATTTAAATCCTAATCGAAGGGAAAAAAAGTGCCATATATGAAGAAATTGCAGCGAGGCTTCCCTTTGACTGGTACAAGTAAGTCAAAAACAAACATCGTGTTTATATAATTATTTAAAATTCTTTTGCAACAAGACTTAAGGAGATAAGCTTACAAGTTATGCCAGAAAAAAAAATCAACAAATTTCATGTATTTTTAGATGACTTTTTATTTTATCAATTTAATAATTGTATGAGATTAGAAATCCGTGAAATATCCTTTAGACACTGGAAAAAACAAATTGGGTCTTGAATACACCTAAGCGATTTCCTAGTAAAAATATTAAACCTCATTTCCTCAGTGGGGGAAAAAAAAAACATCTTTCTCAAAGTTGTATTTACTGAGACAGGGTGTATACGTGCAAATACCAATTTCACTGGATTTTTTAGTTGTTTTTTGGTTGACCACAAATTTTCTTGACAGTGTTACTGACATTACCACAAAAACGTCGGCTGATCTACTGTAATGATAATGCAAGGTGATCATACCCATTACTATATAGATAAAAGAAAAACACGTTTGTGGCAAGCCTACATTGCAATGTTTCATATTTAAACAACATTTTCTTTGTGGTAACTAATCATGTGTTGTACCAAAGAAAGCGTTTTTACAGTTTCAAATGCATTTAATAGGGTAGTATCCATTCTGCATTGGTAGGGCCGCCTGTTCTTCGCGAAAAGATTTCAGGACTACTTGTACTGCAAAACACTATAGCTCAGAGCCACTATTGTGATTGGATGATTATTATAACTGTCGTGTGTTGCTGGTGTCTGCCCGTGAATCACGGACACTCAGTGTCGGAGTTACTTAATTCTGATTGGTCGAGTCAGGTACGACACTGTCTCCCGACATAGATACGTGGCCAATAACCAAAGGAAAAACCACACGTATGCCATAGGATATTGGAGTCTAGCCTTCGCGTAAATATTTTCGCGAAAAGTAGGTCGCCCTACGCATTAGATTTTTTTTTCCAAATATTTATAATCAAACTTTATGATGAGACGCTAGAAATCAAATCACGTGTCATAAAATTTAGTTAATTAATATGTGCATTCTTTCACTTACTGTACTTGAAGCCGTTTGGACTATTTCTAGCTTACAGAAAGTACACTATCAAACAAAAGTAGATAGGTAGTACCTGGCCGTTACTCAATAACGGCTTTGCAGTGATTTTATCCGCATTTTTGTGAGCGGAAAATACCACGGATAATGGGATGTCTTATTGATACAGTATTGGTTCAAAATCGCTTAGCAGCAAGAGAGTTGGTTGGAAGGTACTACGTTTTGCCGGGAGCAGATGCATCCTTCACTATGGGCGGCATTGTTCAAAGTGTGGTCGGGAAACTTGGATAAAAAAATATTCACTATTATACACATCTTTCAAAAAGTGTTAAGCATACGGAAACATAACATCAAATAAAAAAATAAGGTAAAACAATTGTGTCCCGCCAATAAAATTATTGTAAAAATGAAATAAAGGAGTGAAAGCTGTCTTCTTTTAAGGCGTACCTAACAAAATTAATTTAAGAAATTAGGCAAATTCAAGGAACATTAATCTTTTATTTTAGTGATAATAATTCCTCATTATCATTACGTACATATATTAAGTTATCTCATATCAGTCTTTTTCAATGTGCTTTTTCTCCAAGTGAGCCAGTTTTAGTTATTTATGTGGCAAAAAATATAATATTATGACTTTAACATTATAATCGTGCTTAAAATGTGACGTGAAAATTTTGTTTTATTTTCTTGGAAAGACGTGAAATGAAAAAAAAAAATACGCACGTGTTCAGCACTAATAGAGAATAATATATGTTTTTGCTGTCCAGTGCTGCATGTAAGTAACCAAAGAGTGGCTAAAAATGTATACTTAAATGTAGTGTACGTTGTTCATACGTGAATGAAAGGATTTAATTTCTCAGTTGATCTATTTTTCCTTGTCTATTTTATGCTACTGCCATATGGGTAAGAAATGAAAACAACAGAAATACACAAAATTTTCTAATTACTCTGTCACAAGCTGTTTTTAGGTGAACAATCATGACATGCAGAGCTAAGTGTCCTGGCGGTTTTTCATTTTACATTTCTAATTTCACAAACAATCTGATCAGTGAGAATGTTAGCTATTTCCATTCGCAGAAATTACAGCAGAGCACCTCTTTGATCGAGGAAATTTTAAAAATAATCTGCAAGCTTTTTATCTGTCTTTTCCAAAATGTTATATTGGGTATTAAACGTTGATTAAACCACGACAAATTTCCTTATAAACTCATTATAAAAAAATTAAAAGAATACGTTATCCTGCTCTTGTAATATCTTCCGCTCTCTTTGTGCCCTGGTTTCCCTCAATCATATCGTTCTTGTTGCAAAAGGCTTTAAAGGGATCTCGGACAGCATTAAACGAAATGAAAATGTATGAAATCTGGGGACGTTATTATCTCGCCCTCGCTTCAATTACAGCCCATGCATCCCCGTTTTCTCGCGAGGAATAATCCCGGGAAGCGAATAAAGATACGGGCGCGCGAGGGGATGACAGTAATTTCCGCGAGTGTTTTTGAAGCAATTAAAACTCTCGTTCCCCCGGCCGGCTGTATTACTCTGTGCAGCGAGTGTGGGTTGGATATAGAGAAGGGACGACGGGTGGAAGGAAAGCGGAGATGGAGAAGGTACGAAGAGATGAGGCAGACTAAATGACTAGTATCTTGTTGGGCTCGCTGTTTTCTGTGTACCTTACACCGCCTGCCCGGCCGAGCCTTGCACCCACTCTGGCGGCCGTAATGCGAAACAAATGAGAGTCACGTACTTCCCCTACACCAATGGCGCACTCCCTTCCTTCCCGTCACCGGAAACGAAGTCGTTACGGCACGGTGGTCGCACCCCCGGAGGGGAAGGAAGAGGCGGGGGGTAGGAAACGAGCCGGCAAAGTCCTCCCCTTGTAATTGCTTGCCTAATTACAATTTACTGATCTCTAACCCGCGCCGGCTCGATCCCGCTCATCTCTAAATGCCGTGTAATGGTGTACAAACTGCGAGGGGGAGGCGGGGAGAACACGAGTCGAGTGCTCGAGGTTGGTAGCATTGGACGCGACGGGGAGCCGGGACTTCCCCTGATTCGTCCCCCTGGCAAGCAGGCTCCACTCTCGCTGTTTCCCCCACAGACTCTGAGAATCCGATAATCAACAAGAAAGGTGAAGAGCGAAGGATTTAGTTACGTCATGTAACATCCCCGCCGGTTTATAAGTGGACAAACCAACACACACATGTGTTTCATCAGTGGGTACCATTCTGTAAGCTAGTGAGTTGATAACAATTTACAACTTTATCCAAGCGCCCATAGGACATATTTTGAAATATTATTGCCATCAGCTCAAACATTTCAATTTTCAGTGAAAGATTTCATTCTAAAGACAGATAATACACAAAATGAGAATACACTAAGCTTATATCTATGATTATGAACTACGAAAATGACCCTGATTTGTGGAAAGTATAATAATGAAGGCCGACATTCACCGCTAAGTAGTAACAGCATATGGCGAATTGCATGAGAAGTAGTCTAATGCATTTTTCAACAATAACTTCTGTGGATCAAGTAATTCCAGGAAGAAGCTTCNGAATTGCATGAGAAGTAGTCTAATGCATTTTTCAACAATAACTTCTGTGGATCAAGTAATTCCAGGAAGAAGCTTCCTGCACAATTCCGGTTTTTGAGCGCTCAGTCTGTTAGGAAGTGACTTAGAGGCATAAACCATGTGGTATCTCGTTGGTGCTAAGTTCGGGGAATATTGGAGGTGGACGAGGCATTACTTAATATTGGAGGTGGACGAGGCATTACTTAATATTGGAGGTGGACGAGGCATTACTTCATATTGGAGGTGGACGAGGCATTACTTCATAACTCAGGTCCCTCGGCTTCTGTTTCGTGATTTTTAATACGTATGTTTTGGCTCTGTCAGCCAGGATGGAGAATCCTCATTGGCCAACTGCCAACACAGTCTGCCAATTACTGCTCATTACGAGACAGCAACAATGACTTCACTAGAGTTTTCATGTGGACTCAACCGCAAGAGAGCATTCCCAAGATCATAAAGCTGCTGTCACTAGCTTATGTTTTTTTTTTCCCAAAATCAAAGCTGGTTATTCTTGGAGGTTTCTCGCCTGAGATGCCAATGTCCATCCATTCGATGGCGTAGAAAAATATCTCATTGGAGAAGGAAATTTTCCAGTCAGAAGTGATACAATTCTGTTCGTGCAAGTAGAATCCGTTTCCGCGGATGAATCTTCTTCAGCATGGGTACAGTAGCCAGTCCTCTGCTATGGAGTCCCACAAACATCAGGGTTTGCTGTAAATGCTATCGTTTTAGACACACGTTGGTTTGTTTGGGATGCCCGTTGTTCAACTGCAGTATGTTGATGGGGACTCTCACACATTCGCAGCCTCACACAGTGCCTTCCAATTTTACTCACAACACTGCTGTTGGTTCAATCATGGCACACTTTAACCATAACCGCACGAGAATAGTTCAAAACCGCGATGTTTTATAAATACCGCTACCCTTGGATCAAAAACCTATGATATTCCCCTTACATTTTACTGATGACAGCAAAGATTTGTATTTTTGCCTAGTGTCTGCATCTCAACTAGCTCCATCTCAAGTACTTCCTGTAATATTTACATTATTTATGCATTTCAAAATTTGATTTTCTGCACCACGTACCTCCCTTAATATTCACCATATGATAGTGTTGTCAATGCACACCCCACCTTATTTTCCACAAGGAATCACCTCCTGGTGACATGAGTTCTGTTCCGCGCTGTACAGCAGCGAAGCTTGCTCGCGGCACGCCCCTTGTATCAGAGGCAATGCGCTGTGGGCGTCAACTGAAGCGGTTGTTCATAATTATATAACCCGACCGTGTACAATTTTCCGCTCAAAGCTGTGTGTCACCTGTTTAAACTAAGGAAAATATATTAACTCATCACTGGCAAAGCTTGAAACTTCAGTGACTTAAAAATTTCATCGCAGAGTATCCTCGCATTTTCTGAAGACGGTGAAGGAAAAATCCTTATTTAATAAAGTTTCCGAATATGCAATTTAATTAAGATGCTGTATGTCTGGTGCCAGTAGTTACTCTTCCACATTAGATATTTGGATGATTCTTTTTCTCCACCGTGAAGAATAATAATGTATGTATAGCACTTTTCTTAAAATATGAACATTAACGTCTGCAAACGTTTCTATTCTTTCAAGGATGTCCATTTATCAGAGACTGCAACTCTTGCTACGGTTACCATTCTTGCAAACATGCATTACATTAATTCCTTCTCACGATGTACGAAGTAGTTACATTTTGCTTAGTCCTGGAGACATACTGAAGTTTTTGACCATGTTATCATGTAGAAATGTTGTCATGTAGATGACTTACATACTAACGTAGCATAACACGAACCTCTAAGAGTAGGCTAAACTCCACATTTCAGATTTAACTCGAATCCATAACTTATATACATTTTTTTTTTTCAGGCAGGTGGTTTGATCCTCAGACCACAGCGATTCTGCTGGATGTTGCTTAAAATCCAAACAATGCTACTGATAGTCAGTGAGTGTAAATAATAATTTATTTTTCCACAGAATATTTATTAATAATGTCCATTATTACTCACAATAATAACTAAACACATATTACAATTCTTAATTTAAAGATTGTTTTCAATTAATTTCAATCAATGTCTGAACTAACTGTAAACTAACTTTCAACTATAAAACGCAGTCTACCTTGCGACTCTGGTAGTGTAGGCCAGGCTAAGACTCCCAAGATGTAGTTCGGTGTGCTGCTGACTGGATTTCAGACGCTGGTTAGTAAAGTACAATGCATTACTTACAGGGAACTTTAACGTTCCGTGAAGGGTATTTGACTTTCACATGTGGCAAGTTTCATTGACACGTTCGAAGTTTTGTTTTCGCTTTTAGTTGTCTTCTGTACAAATATCTAAATACCGTACAAAACATACTGTCCAATTACAAAAGAAGCAGGGGTGGTGCTTGAGCGTTTTGAAAAATACGTAGTCACAAAATATTTTCTCCATTAACTGATGTCTGTAGTTAAAAGGCAACTTTAGTAAATGGCATGTCAATAAACTCGGAGATTTGCTCGTAGTAGGGTTAGTATTTTTAATCATGTGGATATTGAACTACTGTTAACGTTATACGTAAGAAGCTTACACAGAACTTCGGTAATCACACGGAGTAAAACTTCGCGAGCTGTGTTTTTAAATTTATTTTACTCCATCTGTATGTCATGCTCCTCGCAGTACATGTAGTAATTTGTAACCCCACCAAGAATTTTGAGGCAGTTTATAATGTTTTCTGAACGCGGAAAGCAGAGCGAAAGGACTGTGCAAAAAAAAAAGATGCCTCATCACCCGCGCAAAAAACCCATCGGAAAGACAGGAGATTGAAGCGGCCGGGGACACGCTAATGTCATCAGGCCGAAACATCACGTGCGAGGCAGATTTTTTAATTCATCGCCAGAGGAGAACGTATTGCCTCCACGGCTCGCCTCTGTCCACTCCTCCCTTTCCAATCAGTGGAAGGAGACGCTGGAATCCTGTCGCTCGGGGAGAGAGGGCCAGAGGTGGATCCCCGCCCAAAGAGAGAGCGAGGGGAAGGACGAAGAGAGACGAGGGAAGGGGAATCACTCGCGGTCAGGAGAGTAATCAGAGCGCGTGGTCCACATATCATGCTGGGTTGATCCCCTCGTCACCCTGGATCAACCACGCCAAGATAATACGTGCCTTGTCACGCGAGTTTTTCCCCATCCGATTCTTGCCATCCGCCGAGCCTTCGCATGCTCGCACCCGATTGCAAATCTGAACCGGAGAATTCATTCAGGAAAGTTCTTCTCACTGAAAGTTCAGTTAATGAGCTGCAACCGACGAGGCAACTGCCCGAATGAAATGCAAACTAGTTACCTGGTCCAATGAGTTAACTGCAGCCCGGCATAAATCACCCGAGGACACAGGATCAAGGGAGTGAGCCGATAAGGGTGACAATGCAATGCGCATCAAATGCCTGATCGCCTCTACGCGCGAGGCACTGAACAGGCAATGAGGCATTTCGTCGTGCTGCGTTTACAATGAGACTTCCAGCGATTAACACATCATTTCATTGGTGGAAAATCTGTAGCAAATCTCAACCCCAATTTTGCATCCGATTAGTATTTTCTGAGGTACAGAAGTCAGAAAATGTGATTTTTTTTTTGAATTTAGGGGAATTCTGAAACAGTTTTTCTAATTTACGTTACGTCATGAAAGTAACATTCCCACCGTTTCTTAAGTGTGTGCCCTTTTCGCAGGGTGGTATTTTGGTATCAAACTCAACAATTTCGTTTGAAAAAAAAAGTATCTCAAACAGTTCAAGCACCAAGCAGGCAAGTGTCTTAAAATATTCAAATTAAGTCAGGTTAAAAATAAGTTCTATGNAATTTACGTTACGTCATGAAAGTAACATTCCCACCGTTTCTTAAGTGTGTGCCCTTTTCGCAGGGTGGTATTTTGGGATCAAACTCAACAATTTCGTTTGAAAAAAAAAGTATATCAAACAGTTCAAGCACCAAGCAGGCAAGTGTCTTAAAATATTCAAATTAAGTCAGGTTAAAAATAAGTTCTATGNCTCAAACAGTTCAAGCACCAAGCAGGCAAGTGTCTTAAAATATTCAAATTAAGTCAGGTTAAAAATAAGTTCTATGAATATACTAAAGCAAATCACCCATGATTTCGAAATGAAAATTCGCTTATTGCGAGCAATTTTAGCTGTTCAAACGTAGGTATACTATAACCCTACTGCCATCTTCTTGTTGATAGGATTCAGACTTTTTCTTCTTAACAGTTATGGTTCAATGATTCTTTCAATTTGATCGATGTGAAAATGGTATATGTATATTCTCAACGAATTACTTAGAAACACTGTAATGAATAAAAATGTTGACATATTTTCGCCAGATATGGCCAAAATGCGCCGTCATCCTCCTGTTGTAAGACATTTCCGTCTACTGAATAGACAAATCCAAAGAGGCAGTACAAAACACATTGAAGTTTAAGCTTTTTTTTAAAGTTGCATGTGCAGACGTTCAGTCTTCCTGCATCTGATCCACAATACGTTATGTTTACCTTTCTCGCACATGGGCGAGATTTTACTTTCCCCTTGTCGTCCAAAATATTTCTCAGGCCGCGATCACACGGGACACGGATCTACTTCAGTTCAAACACGCCCGGCTCTCTCACGGCGAATCCGAACTTGTCCCGANGCGATCACACGGGACACGGATCTACTTCAGTTCAAACACGCCCGGCTCTCTCACGGCGAATCCGAACTTGTCCCGATCGCGGTCACGGTTTTATTACGGGGCCGCAGTTTTCGCACGTGGGGATCGCGTAGGACGAAGCCTGCCTGTGGGTTTTCTCGGGGGTTTCCCGTTTCCCCACCCCATTGCATTCCGGCGCTGCTCCACGCCGTCTTGTCTCACGAACGAGCACACGCCTCAACAGTCGTGAAAGTAGTCTCGTGTACAGTAGTTTTCATGGAAAAGTTATTTGTGTTGACATACTGAGCAGGTTGACAATGAGCTGAGTGTGTTTATGTAATCATCATCATCTATGGCGGAGGGAGACGCTGCCTTTAGAACTGTCAAAAAATGCACTCGTTTGTGAGACAGACTATATCAACCTCACTTCAACCTCACTGGCTCAACCTTCAACCTCATTGACAAAAGCCGCCGAAACCTCCCCGTTCCACTTCATCATCAATTTTCGATACACAACCTGTATTTCATACGGGCAATCATTTGTTTGTATCCCTCGGGGTTTTAAAATCTCACACATGCATTTAATCAATTCAATTTTGTTATAAAGTCTGGTGAACGAGGAGCATAAAATGAGAAATCTTCTTCAAATATGGAAGAGAAATGAGCCCTTAAAAAATTATACCACTGTGCAGCAAAAATGCCGCTCGATCTTAATATACTTGAATGAGCATGATAAACAGATAGACACTATTTATTTTGTTCGTCGTTGTTATTGGTGGACGGACGTGCAATTGACCACTCTCTTTAATATACACTGTTAGAAAAATTGTCCTTAAAATTACGGAAAATACCATTGCAAATTATCTAGACACCTGCCTGCGTTACATAACGGTCTCTTTGTTTTCGTAAATAACGTCCTCTCGGTAAATTTCACCTAAATCTCCGTGAATTCACGGAATGTGTCCACAAACTTGCAAGTTTGTTTTGTTTTTAAATCTGCCCTTTATGAAAAGGGATAACCAAAAACGTTATAATTTCGTTATGTGGGTGATTCGCTGAGTATAAAAATGATTAAAAAAATAATAAATGTCATCCGGTGGAGGGATTTCAACGTTGAAAAAATGTTGGCAGTCCAATACATTATCCACTCACGTACTAAGATTTCACAAAACACGGTGTTGTAAATACATAATATATATATGGAATTATGCGTACCTCTTAGTTTCTAGTCACGTTAGAGTGTACGCGATTTTTGTTAATTTCAGGTTTACAAACAGGGGCATGAAAATGATTTTAATTATCGTATGTATTTCACTGTGTATAAATGAGAAATTAAAACAAGTTGAAATTTTTACTTCTGTAGTGGCATTCAAACGCGAATTTTAATTTTGACAATCAATAACTCAAAAGACCTCACCTACTACACATTTACACGAAGTATTTTGTAAATATGGATTTTACACGAAAGAGACAAACGCGCATTGATTTAGTTTCAAGTATTGTTAGAGCACTTCCTGTATTTGTGGTTTACAAAACGAGGTTACGAAAATACTGTTTATTTTCGTTATGTGCGTGTTTTACTTTGTATAAGGAAGGTTTTGTCCAGTAGCAGAATTTAAACAAGAATCAACGAATTGGCACACCATGAGTGATTTTCACTCACCTACTTCTATTTTACACGAAGAAGTATTATGAATATGGGATTTTATACGCATCAGGTATCATCTTCATTGTGCGCGACTCAGAATCCAAGCCATAAGAATACGAAGCTCCTCCGTATTTTATATTTACGGAGCTGATTTCCATTATTCGTTATTACGAAGTTCCTTCTCGTAAATTAACTATACATCTCTGTAAAATTTTCCGTATATCTACAGAAATCTCTTGTTCAGATATTCTCGGAAACGTATAGATGATAAGCATCATGCTAGGTGCAAACGATAGATTCGCTACGTAATTTCGCACTGTTTTGAAAGTGTTATTACGTAAACTGGTTGTGTGAGTAACTGAAGAAAGAATTTTCTCCGGTTTTGCGCTCTGACTGGCTGCTATGGAGTAAATAAACTGTGTCATTAAGATGACTGAAATTGACGGGATTTTCTGCTTTCCTTGAAAATAATAACTACGTCAAAACATCTGTACAATTTCAGTCAAAGTAAGATTTGTAATATTAAAATTAAGAAAAAAAATATTCAAAGTGAATACGTGGCGAAAGCGATTATAAATAACTACGGAACGTTATTTTTAATGCCAGGTAATCCTTTGTTTAAATTCGGTTACGTAAATATAACCATACGAACATGTTTGCTTTGGCAACCATTTAATTGAACTGTTCAGATATGGCTGCCGTCACATATCACATCAACAAGATCGGCCTTCGTTTCAGAGCTCAGTTCTTGGAAGTCAGCCTTTCCCGGAAATACTTTCGTTTCCTTTCTTTGCTGCTTGACTTATCCTTCGTACTGCAATTGACCTCGTTTGTGTCTACTTATATTTCCACGTGTCCCACTAGATTCCAGTTCGTTTCTTTCTATATACTTGATATAGTTATGTATAGTGCATATAGATGCTCTATAGTATATGGTATATATAATATACAATACAGTTCATGAATAAATGAATGTCTTCTTGTCGTTTTCAGACAGTGCATTTTGTTACAACGACTTACTCATTTTTATAATCATCTGTTGTACGTACAGTTATTTTCTTTTGATTATTTTTCATTTGTTCTATTTTTGAATAGCTTAAAAGCTGTTCGATATCACTGAATGTCTCAATTATGTTTATTTTCAAATGTTTTAAGAAAATGATTATATATGAATTCTGTAAATTTGTATTCTGAATATACTCGTATTTCAGCTATCAGCCCTCACTTAGCCTTTTCATTGAAAGCATGATGAGATATAAAATGAAAGTAAATGAAATAAAATTGTATTTACTTACTAATGTTAAATAAAAGAACCGCAAATAAGGAAATGGCTAAAAATCGGTATGCAGGACAACATTTATAAAATCTATATAATCTTCTTGCAGAACAAAATTGAAGAAGTATATACCATAGTTTATAAATATTTAAATTAAACAGATATTATTTCCAAATGGCTCAAATACTTGCACTGGCACTGAAACTAGTCTAAGGCAAAACTATCCACCATTTTATCTTATCACACTTGAAACACTTGCGTCTATGGCGTTACCATTTTCACTGATGTTATTACAGTTTCTTAATTTCTATTCACCTTTTCGCCGGTGTGGTATAATGTAAGTATGTATGTTTCTGAATACTGCATCTGTCGATCGGTATTTTATCTTTTGTTACTTCTTCGGAGAGTTCCTCACTCTGTTTGTTAAATTGAAGTGACTCATTGTATCATAATAACACGCCCGTGAAAAAGGCGAAAATAATGAATTTTCGTGTCTATTTATTTAAAAGCCAATATTTCCATTAAGAAGTGGAATTGTGTTTTTTTTTCAACAGCTGTTAATCTTAATATAATTTAATTTAAATATTTAAGCAAACATTTTTAAATTCAGAATGGTGCAAAGTGTATGGCAAATAACTATTACTGAATTAAATCTAGGCCTAATGAACGAGTTTTCTATTAATTACTAACTTCTTATCAGTAACTGAGAAAACTTGGTTCACCTGGGGGAATGAGCCATCTAGTTTTACAGGACTAGAGTGAAATATTTTTACCCTTAAAAATAACTATTCCAATTTAAACCTCANTTCCCGTTTCCCCACCCCATTGCATTCCGGCGCTGCTCCACGCCGTCTTGTCTCACGAACGAGCACACGCCTCAACAGTCGTGAAAGTAGTCTCGTGTACAGTAGTTTTCATGGAAAAGTTATTTGTGTTGACATACTGAGCAGGTTGACAATGAGCTGAGTGTGTTTATGTAATCATCATCATCTATGGCGGAGGGAGACGCTGCCTTTAGAACTGTCAAAAAATGCACTCGTTTGTGAGACAGACTATATCAACCTCACTTCAACCTCACTGGCTCAACCTTCAACCTCATTGACAAAAGCCGCCGAAACCTCCCCNCAGACTATATCAACCTCACTTCAACCTCACTGGCTCAACCTTCAACCTCATTGACAAAAGCCGCCGAAACCTCCCCATTCCACTTCATCATCAATTTTCGATACACAACCTGTATGTCATACGGGCAATCATTTGTTTGTATCCCTCGGGGTTTTAAAATCTCACACATGCATTTAATCAATTCAATTTTGCATTCCCCGGATTTTAAAATCTCATACAGGCCCCATACATTTAATCAATTCAATTTTGTTATAAAGTCTGGTGAACGAGGATCATAAAATGAGAAATCTTCTTCAAATATGAAAGAGAAATGAGCCCTTAAAAAATTATACCACAGTGCAGAAAAAATGCCGCTCGATCTTAATATACTTGAATGAGCATGATAAACAGATAGACACTATTTATTTTGTTCGTCGTTGTTATTGGTGGACGTGCAATTGACCACTCTCTTTAATATACACTGTTAGAAAAATTGTCCTTAAAATTACGGAAAATACCATTGCAAATTATCTAGACACCTGCCTGCGTTACATAACGGTCTCTTTGTTTTCGTAAATAACGTCCTCTCGGTAAATTTCACCTAAATCTCCGTGAATTCACGGAATGTGTCCACAAACTTGCAAGTGTGTTTTGTTTTTAAATCTGCCCTTTATGAAAAGGGATAACCAAAAACGTTATAATTTCGTTATGTGGGTGATTCGCTGAGTATAAAAATGATTAAAAAAATAATAAAGGTCATCCGGTGGAGGGATTTCAACGTTGAAAAAATTTTGGCAGTCCAATACATTATCCACTCACGTACTAAGATTTTACAACACACGGTGTTGTAAATACATAATTTATATGGAGTTTCTAGTCATGTTAGAGTGTACGCGATTTTTGTTAATTTCAGGTTTACAAATAGGGGTATGAAAATGATTTTAATTATCGTATGTATTTCACTGTGTATAAATGAGAAATTAAAACAAGTTGAAATTTTTACTTCTGTAGTGGGATTCAAACGCGAATTTTAATTTTGACAGTCAATAACTCAAAAGACNGGATTCAAACGCGAATTTTAATTTTGACAGTCAATAACTCAAAAGACCTCACCTACTACACATTTACACGAAGTATTTTGTAAATATGGATTTTACACGAAACAGACAAACGCGCATTGATTTAGTTTCAAGTATTGTTAGAGCACTTCCTGTATTTGTGGTTTACAAAACGAGGTTACGAAAATACTGTTTATTTTCGTTATGCGCGTGTTTTACTTTGTATAAGGAAGGTTTTGTCCAGTAGCAGAATTTAAACAAGAATCAACGAATTGGCACACCANTGCGTGTTTTACTTTGTATAAGGAAGGTTTTGTCCAGTAGCAGAATTTAAACAAGAATCAACGAATTGGCACACCATGAGTGATTTTCACTCACCTACTTCTATTTTACACGAAGAAGTATTATGAATATGGGATTTTATACGCATCAGGTATCATCTTCATTGTGCGCGACTCAGAATCCAAGCCATAAGAATAGGAACCTCCTCCGTATTTTATATTTACGGAGCTGATTTCCATTATTCGTTATTACGAAGTTCCTTCTCGTAAATTAACTATACATCTCTGTAAAATTTTCCGTATATCTACAGAAATCTCTTGTTCAGATATTCTCGGAAACGTATAGATGATAAGCATCATGCTAGGTGCAAACGATAGATTCGCTACGTAATTTCGCACTGTTTTGAAAGTGTTATTACGTAAACTGGTTGTGTGAGTAACTGAAGAAAGAATTTTCTCCGGTTTTGCGCTCTGACTGGCTGCTATGGAGTAAATAAACTGTGTCATTAAGATGGCTGAAATTGACGGGATTTTCTGCTTTCCTTGAAAATAATAACTACGTCAAAACATCTGTACAATTTCAGTCAAAGTAAGATTTGTAATATTAAAATTAAGAAAAAAAATAGTCAAAGTGAATACGTGGCGAAAGCGATTATAAATAACTACGGAACGTTATTTTTAATGCCAGGTAATCCTTTGTTTAAATTCGGTTCCGTAAATATAACCATACGAACTTGTTTGCTTTGGCAACCATTTAATGGAACTGTTCAGATATGGCTGCCGTCACATATAACATCAACAAGATCGGCCTTCGTTTCAGAGCTCAGTTCTTGGAAGTCAGCCTTTCCCGGAAATACTTTCGTTTCCTTTCTTTGCTGCTTGACTTATCCTTCGTACTGCGATTGACCTCGCTTGTGTCTACTTATATTTCCACGTGTCCCACTAGATTCCAGTTCGTTTCTTTCTATATACTTGATATAGTTATGTATAGTGCATATAGATGCTCTATAGTATATGGTATATATAATATACAATACAGTTCATGAATAAATGAATGTCTTCTTGTCGTTTTCAGACAGTGCATTTTGTTACAACGACTTACTCATTTTTATAATCATCTGTTGTACGTACAGTTATTTTCTTTTGATTATTTTTCATTTGTTCTATTTTTGAATAGCTTAAAAGCTGTTCGATATCACTGAGTGTCTCAATTATTTTTATTTTCAAATGTTTTAAGAAAATGATTATATATGAATTCTGTAAATTTGTATTCTGAATATACTCGTATTTCAGCTATCAGCCCTCACTTAGCCTTTTCATTGAAAGCATGATGAGATATAAAATGAAAGTAAATGAAATAAAATTGTATTTACTTACTAATGTTAAATAAAAGAACCGCAAATAAGGAAATGGCTAAAAATCGGTATGCAGGACAACATTTATAACATCTATATAATCTTCTTGCAGAACAAAATTGAAGAAGTATATACCATAGTTCACAAATATTTAAATTAAAGAGATATTATTTCCAAATGGCTCAAATACTTGCACTGGCACTGAAACTAGTCTAAGGCAAAACTATCCACCATTTTNCAGATATTATTTCCAAATGGCTCAAATACTTGCACTGGCACTGAAACTAGTCTAAGGCAAAACTATCCACCATTTTATCTTATCACACTTGAAACACTTGCGTCTATGGCGTTACCATTTTCACTGATGTTATTACAGTTTCTTAATTTCTATTCACCTTTTCGCCGGTGTGGTATAATGTAAGTATGTATGTTTCTGAATACTGCATCTGTCGATCGGTATTTTATCTTTTGTTACTTCTTCGGAGAGTTCCTCACTCTGTTTGTTAAATTGAAGTGACTCATTGTATCATAATAACACGCCCGTGAAAAAGGCGAAAATAATGAATTTTCGTGTCTATTTATTTAAAAGCCAATATTTCCATTAANTAATAACACGCCCGTGAAAAAGGCGAAAATAATGAATTTTCGTGTCTATTTATTTAAAAGCCAATATTTCCATTAATAAGTGGAATTGTGTATTTTTTTCAACAGCTGTTAATCTTAATATAATTTAATTTAAATATTTAACCAAACATTTTTAAATTCAGAATGGTGCAAAGTGTATGGCAAATAACTATTACTGAATTAAATCTAGGCCTAATGAACGAG
Source organism: Clitarchus hookeri (assembly GCA_002778355.1). Classification (NCBI taxonomy): domain Eukaryota; kingdom Metazoa; phylum Arthropoda; class Insecta; order Phasmatodea; family Phasmatidae; genus Clitarchus; species Clitarchus hookeri. The sequence continues at coordinate 124,236 of NQII01005138.1, read as the reverse complement.
TTTTCAATTAATTACTTACTTCTTATCAGTAACTGAGAAAACTTGGTTCACCTGGGGGTATGAGCCATCTAGTTTTACAGGACTAGAGTGAAATATTTTTACCCTTAAAAATAACTATTCCAATTTAAACCTCANAATGAGCCATCTAGTTTTACAGGACTAGAGTGAAATATTTTTACCCTTAAAAATAACTATTCCAATTTAAACCTCAAACGTAACTAGAGTTCAAACACACACAAAAAAAACCGTGCTTTAGTTTCTTTGTCTGATTTCGCAGTTTGTTTTCCTCGCAGCGTCAGACGGATTTGCCAGGCCGTACGTCCCCACCCCCTCCCTCTTGATTGGGGGTGTCCAGAATTGACATTGCGCCCCGGTCGCGAAATACGAAATTTCTGATTTATGAAAAACATTTCAAACTCTTCCCTTGAGTTATTCTGCGACACACGAGGACAGATGCGGTGCCCCCACTCCCCCCTCCCCCTGTCACCCCTGCACGCTTCTTTTTCCAAAACAAGTCGCCAAATCCGCGCAGAATATTTTTTCCTCCCTCCCGGCTTTCGGTAACGAATGCGTGAAATCTCAGTTTTAGGAGGCGTACCGCCGGATCAGAGGGAATCAGCGAGGGGTTGGTTTGTCGGCTAGGGGGTTGGGACGAGTCTGCCAGGATAAAATGGTATTAGGACGTGTGGATGTCGAGGGGGCGACTCACAGAAAGAATGACTATTGTTGGTGATGCGGAGGGTGGTCGGGGGAGTGCGGTGACGGTATCAGAATTTCACGTGGAACGTCACTCGCTTATCTTCTTCTAACGCTAAACTGCGCTACGGATATGTTTCAATCCACACACTAAATGTTCTCGCACAGTGCAGCAGGCTGGTGACACTAAGTGATTGACGCAGCTCACACTATGGCGTGCGCGATAGTGTTAGCGGTGTACACCGCGCGTTCCCGAATACGTGGAAAGTAATTGGGGAGTGGAAAGTACACTTCCAAACAACACTAAAGTCCCTACAAACATATGTAGGGCCACTGATTTTTTTGCGAATTAATCGGAGCCTACAGTAGGCTTCAATAGACTGCTATGTATACACCTCGGCTGTTGTCATACCTCCATTGGATGCTGATGTCGTTTCCCCATTTGACGGAGCCACTCAGGATTCCGTAACTCCGGCACCGTACCTTCGTGATCCGTGCGCAAACAGTTAACACGGACCAGAACATGTTTCAGCCTACCAAACAAACTGGACGACCTCTCAGCACTTTTAACTGGATTTTGTCTCGATATCTTTTCGCGAAATATCACTGCCGCTAAACATATATTATAAAGGTGATAGTTTCCGTGTTACACATATTCCAACACTGTACCCCACGCTGTGGTAGTAGTCGATATTTTAGGAGGTGTACCTGTTGACATGATAAGCTGGAATGGTGCGAGTGTTATTACCTGTCGCATCGTACTGTCGACAGCCGACTAACGTCGATTGCCATGCGCTTAGAACCCGGATCTCAATCCACTGGACTAGGCCTATCACCTATGGAGGCATCCCAAGGTCATTGCTTATGCAACTCCAGCTCCGGACACGGCAGTGCTTCGTCAGCGAGTGGAACAAGGCTGCCATCAGATACGTGCGATTCCTGTAGTAGGTATTTGAATGTGTCAGACAATCAATGACGCGGCGTGTTCGGGCGTGCATTCAGGCACAAGGTGGGCATTTAGAGCACTTCTAGTAGAGTGGCGTGTCACTGCNATTTAGAGCACTTCTAGTAGAGTGGCGTGTCACTGCTGGTGCACGAACCTGGGTACAGCTACTCTCGTACTGGAGAGGGTCAGGAACACTATTACGAATGCATACAGAACAGCATTGGGAGGTTTGTAACTCGGAAACTATTAACTTTAGGACATATGTTCACAGGGACATGTTGTGTTGTTTTTGGGTGTACAATCCACTCCCCGATTACGTCCACTCATATTTGGGAACATCCTGTATATGCAGCCCATCAAGCTGAAATACACGGTAAAAAGTATTGTGGCATGGCCAGGGCTCCGGTTGTGGATAGTATAGTCTATTCACGGTTTCTTCACATTTTTTGAATCAAACCTTTGAAAAATCACTTTATTTATGTGTAGGACGCGTTTAGTTATTTTATAAATGTGCCATATATAAGAAGAATTTTATATCTCTGTTAACATAAAAGTATCCTATTTTTTGTTAAATTAAGTAGTACGAATATTTTATTAATAAAATATTGTATTTCATTTATAAAAAACAGTGAGGAAACATGTAGCCTATGTTGGTAGCGCCTAGTAAAAAATAGTTCTCATACAAAACATTATTACAACTGAGTGCGCACGAATTGGGTGCGCTGTACTTTCGAGTAATTTTCTTTATTTATTTAGGCAGAGGAATATCTTAGAAGCAGAACTTATGCAGGGCTTCAGAAAAGTGTGAAGTAAACGTGAATAGATTATAAATTACGATTCCATGAACATATCACACACCAAATGGATAACGTTGTATCCATTTACACCAAGATGAAATATGTGACTACAGACTTCTGGGACTTTGCTTCAAAACAGCGATGTCTTTTAACCGGGTGTATTTGCACACCGACAAACTCCAGTACGTTATTCCTCACGTAAATATAAGACGATAATGTGTTTACACTCCTCCCCCATAAGTGGTTGTTAAGGAAGCTGTGCGCCCCCGCCTTAATACAACTGCAGGAAAGATAACACTCTACTGCAGTTTTGGCATGGTTGCTTCAGTTATTCGTTATGTGACTCCTAGAGTGTGCGTCTTTTTGCAATTTTAGATTTTTAATTTGGTTTAGGGGATGCATACTCAGAGATAGAAGTAATTAGGTCGGTTCAATAACTGTTGTAATCAGGATGTAACAATTACAACTCTTTACAACAAATAAAAAGTTAAAATGTTATTGCAAATACTATTCTCATACATTAATAAGCCACGGCACGTTATTAAATATTGAAGTTGTTTATATGGAATTTGTTCACTTTAATCATGCCTCCGAAGGCTGGTGTATGTAGACATACTGCTGTGGGCTGCACTATTCATCTCCTGACGTCGTCGTGGTGCAGTGTCTCGGTAACAAAGGCAACGTCCGCCGCGTTCCCAGTCTTGACGGCCCAGCCCACCAAGCCGGCAACCACCAACTTCAAATGGGGAGTTAATGTTAAACGAAATCCCTTCTCATAGCGTCAGGTTTCAAAATCACTTTTACAAACAAAAAAACATTTCGACGCGTCTTTCTCAAAAAATGTTGCTATATAAAATCATAAAAAAAAAAAAAATCTATTTATTCTCCTTTTTTTTTTTTGTTATATGTAAATTTCAATATCATATTTTAGAAAAAATATGTTAAACAAAACAATCGGCAAGATGTCTTAAAATAACAACATTCCTTGAGAAATTTCACATAGAATACATTTTGTTTGAAATAGTTAACTAACGAAATGAGAAGGAATTTAGTTTAAAATTGACCCCCCATTTGAAGTTCGTAGCTATCGGCATGGTGGCTGGGCCGTTAAGGGGGATCGGTACCCGCCATCTTGGATTTTTATAATTTTCGCAAAAACCTGCATTATATATTTCTTATTGAATTTTACGGAGCGACACGTCACAGGGCATTCCTTTGCACAGTTTCTGAAGTTGCTATTGCTTGAATACTGTGGTTAGTTAAACTGATGTAGTAGCCCACAGGAAACATCACTTTACTTCTTTCCAGCTGTCACTAATTACAAATTAATAAAGGCAGCGAAAACTTAACAACATGGTACATCTTGAGAAGCTATTATTAGGGGCAGTGATATTTCGCGAAAAGATTTCGGGACCAGATAAAGTTCAAAGCACTGTAGAATCGTCTAGCTTTTNTTAGGGGCAGTGATATTTCGCGAAAAGATTTCGGGACCAGATAAAGTTCAAAGCACTGTAGAATCGTCTAGCTTTTCTGATTGGCTGAAGCATGTTCTGGCCCGTGTTAACCGTTTGCGCACTAATCACGAAGGTATAGTGTCGGAGTTAGGGAATCCTGAGTGGCTTGGTCTAATGCGGAAACGACACCAGCAGCCAATGGAGGTATAACAACAGCCGAGGTGTATATATAGTATTGAAGTCTACTGGGTGCTGCGATTTATTCGCGAAAAAATCACTGGCCCTAGCTAGCTATTATTTATTATGTGTCGCGCGAAAAATTACGTTAAACCAATTTAAACGTCAGTTATGGTGAAATGTGGATAAACTCAAGATGGCTGGAACTGACATCTCTTAATGTCGGGCGTGTTTTGACATACAAGCGGCCACGCCTTCCAGCTGTTGGAGGAGACTCCTTGTGTTGTGGTTTAGGCGCTCATGGATCGTGGTTCAGTTACTGGCGATATGTTCGAGAATGCGATCAGGCTGCTAGGACCTGATTGGAAGTACATAACAGTATACACCACGGTTAGCTGTTGAATGTTACATAGTGTGTTAAAATTTTTGTTCGCGATACCTTGTATATGAGTAGAGACAATACAAATTCGCGAGTTCAACGACTTGCACGATAGACTTCACAGCCTTATACACAAATATGCCGATGTCAACTGTGCNGTGTCAGGAACACCATTACGAATGCATACAGAACAACATTGCGAGGTTTGTAACTCGGAAACTATCGACTTTAGGATATATGTTCACAGGGACATGCTGTATTGTTTTAGGGTGTATAATCCACTCCCCGATTACGTCCACTCATATTTGGGAACTTCCTGTATATGCAGCCCATCAAGCTGAAATACACGGTAAAAAGTATTGTGGCATGGTTAGGGCTACTGTTGTGGATAGTATAGTCTGTTCACGGTTTCTTCAAAATTTGTGAATCAAACCTTTGAAAAATCACCCCATGTATGACGCGTTTAGTTTTTTTCTAAATGTGCCATATATTAAGAAGAGTTTTATACCTCTGTTAACATAAAAGTATCCAATTTTTCGTTAAATTAAGTTTTACGAATATTTTATTAATAAATTATTGTATTTCATTTACAATAAATATTTATAAAAACAGTGAGGAAACATGTAGTCTATGTTGGTAGCGCCTCGTAAGAAATAGTTCTCATACAAAACATTATTACAACTGAGTGCGCATGAATTAGGTGCACCGTCCTTTCGTGTAACCTTCTTTATTTATTTCAGCTTTGCACGAGGCAGAGGAATATCTTTGAAGCAGAACTTTTGCAGGGCTTCAGAAAAGTTGAAGTAACCGTGATTGGATTATAAATTACGATTCCGTGATCATATCACACACCAAATGGATAACGTTGTATCCATTTACACCAAGATGATATATGTGACTGCAGACTTCTGGTACTTTGCTTCAAAACAGCGATGTATTTTAACCGGGTGTATTTGCGCACCGACAAACTCCGGTTGGTTATTCCTCAGGTAAATATAAGACGAAAATGTGTTTACACTTCCCCCCATAAGTGATTTTTAAGGAATCTGTACGCCCCCGCCTTATTACAACCGCAGGAAAGATAACACTCTATTGCAATTTTGGCATCGCGGCTTTAGTTATTCGTTATGTGACTCCTAGAGTGCGCGTCTTGTTGCAATTTTAGATTTTTTATTTGGTTTAGGGGATGCATACTCAGAGATAGAAGTAATTAGGTCGGTTCAATAACTGTTGTAATCAGGATGTAACAATTACAACTCTTTACAACAAATAAAAAGTTAAAATGTTATTGCAAATACTATTCTCATACATTAATAAGCCACGGCAAATTATTAAATATTGAAGTTGTTTATATGGAATTTGTTCACTTTAATCATGCCTCCGAAGGCTGGTGTATGTAGACATACTGCTGTGGGCTGCACGATTCATCTCCTGACGTCGTCGTGGTGCAGTGTCTTGGTAACTAAGGCAACGTCCGCCGCGTTCCCAGTCTTGACGGCCCAGCCCACCAAGCCGGCAACCACCAACTTCAAATGGGGAGTTAATGTTAAACGAAATCCCTTCTCATAGCGTCAGGTTTCAAAATCACTTTTACAAACAAAAAAACATTTCGACGCGTCTTTCTCAAAAAATGTTGCTATATAAAATCATAAAAAAAAAAAAAATCTATTTATTCTCCTTTTTTTTTTTTGTTATATGTAAATTTCAATATCATATTTTAGAAAAAATATGTTAAACAAAACAATCGGCAAGATGTCTTAAAATAACAACATTCCTTGAGAAATTTCACATAGAATACATTTTGTTTGAAATAGTTAACTAACGAAATGAGAAGGAATTTAGTTTAAAATTGACCCCCCATTTGAAGTTCGTAGCTATCGGCATGGTGGCTGGGCCGTTAAGGGGGATCGGTACCCGCCATCTTGGATTTTTATAATTTTCGCAAAAACCTGCATTATATATTTCTTATTGAATTTTACGGAGCGACACGTCACAGGGCATTCCTTTGCACAGTTTCTGAAGTTGCTATTGCTTGAATACTGTGGTTAGTTCAACTGATGTAGTAGCCCACAGGAAACATCACTTTACTTCTTTCCAGCTGTCACTAATTACAAATTAATAAAGGCAGCGAAAACTTAACAACATGGTACATCTTGAGAAGCTATTATTAGGGGCAGTGATATTTCGCGAAAAGATTTCGGGACCAGATAAAGTTCAAAGCACTGTAGAATCGTCTAGCTTTTGTGATTGGCTGAAGCATGTTCTGGTCCATGTTAACTGTTTGCACACGAATCACGAAATTACAGTGTCGGAGGTACGGAGTCCTGAGTGACTCGGTCAAATGCGGAAACACCAGCAGACAATGGAGGTATGTCAACAGCTGAGGTGCATATATAGTGTTGAAGTCTACTGTGTGCTCCGATTTATTCGCGAAAAAATCACTTGCCCTAGCTATTATTTATTATGTGTCGCGCGAAAAATTACGTTAAACCAATTTAAACGTCAGTTATGGTGAAATGTGGATAAACTCAAGATGGCTGGAACTGACATCCCTTAATGTCGGGCGTGTGTTGACATACAAGCGGCCACGCCTTCCAGCTGTTGGAGGAGACTCCTTGTGTTGTGGTTTAGGCGCTCATGGATCGTGGTTCAGTTACTGGCGATATGTTCGAGAATGCGATCAGGCTGCTAGGACCTGATTGCAAGAACATAACAGTATACACAACGGTTAGCTGTTGAATGTTACATCGTGTGTTAAAATTTTTGTTCGCGATACCTTGTATATGAATAGAGACATGACAAATTCGCGAGTTCAACGACTTGCACGATAGACTTCACAGCCTTATACACAAATATGCCGATGTCAACTGTGCATTGGTTGCCTGCTGTCACAGTGGAAGGCGACGATTGGGCCATTGTTCTCGAGATGGTGTTAAACACCGTGTGGGCCAATGGCTGAAGTTATACAAACACACGTATTTGGGATTCTAGCTTCTCCCATAATGATACCGCGAATTTTTCACGTGTGTATATATATGAGGAATTGCAGTGGAGTGTAGGCACATTTACATGCGGCTTACATGTAAAAACAATGTGGGAGGTTTTCTGAGTGACACGTGTCGTTTCTCGTAACGACTATTATGGACACCCACTGTAGGGCGGGCTTACGCTAGCTCCAATTACCACTCCCCCTCCCCCACCCTCTCCATCCCTCATGCGAGCCACCACTAGTTAATTAGCGAGGGATTTATGCTATCGTCGACACCTGCTAACCGAGTAATCGATGGCGCTATTTACTGAGCTGAACGTTGGCGCGTGCTTCGTAGAGGACAGCGGTGCTGACGGGCTGAGGCGTAACATTGTTTATTGCCTTTTATTGCAGATTGCACGAGGCGATGCGGGTCTCTGCGGCGTAGACGAGAACTACGTTACCATACACCCGTGATTACAGTTGTTTCCAACATCAGGCGATTTTAAGCGGTCTTCCTGCTGTGTTATTGTCACGAGTTGGGTAATGTATTTGATAATCAGCGTTTGTTCCAACTTCATTAAAAAAAATACCCCGGAATTTCGCATATGGGAATCGTACCGGACGATGCCGCTGGTCGGCAAGTTTTCTCGGGGATATCTCGTTTCTTTCTCTTGCATTCCGGCGCAGTTCCATACTCGTCTCACTTCACCCTTATCGGCTCTCAAGACCTCGATGTTAAGAGCCACCGAAATCTCTCCAACCACCCTGACTAGTTTTAACTTCTTGTATTTATTGGCTGTTACTAACTTTTCCTGCTCCAAGTAGCGAAGGTTTCAAGAGTCTACAGTGTACACTTCCAGTAGCTGTGATAAATTCTCTTAAAGTGTACACAGTATTTTTATTTGCGTCTTACAAAACATATCTCGGGAACCAGTTGCCAAATAAGTATTTTTGATTAAATACAATAATTTAATTGTTATGTATTAATTGTGCTAAGATATATAAACACATTAAATTAATAATATATTTCCACGTTTCTAATGAATTTGAAGCCTACACTGCTTAGTTGTTAAAATAAACAGTGCCCATACATTTTCACATTTTAAACTGTCGTGAACTTTGTTGTAATATTAAAACAATTATCCTTTCAACTAGTTAATGTGTAGGGCCTAAGTACAAACTTACTTTACTCTGTAGATATTATTTGTTATTCAGCCTCAGTAGCAATCGAAGAGGGTATGAAATAATAGCAAGAGTAACGTAGCATTATGTATATCGAATTTGTGGAAGTTGATCTGGAAAATGTGATAAAACGAGAAGAAGAAGGAGCAGTGCTCGTTCTTCATCGGCGGCGCTAAAACGCAGGGGCGCCATCACATGACGTCTCCCCAGCCGCTCTTTGATGGCGAGAAATGCTGTTTACAAGACGCCAACTTGACCGGACAACAACCGCCTAACCGACACTTCCCGTTCACCATGGCTTTCCGAAATCTTCCCACACGAATGCCTGAATAGTTCCTCAACACTTTTAAGGCGACGGCTGTGTACAATACGGTCAACGGCGTATCAACACTGTCTAAGTTTTAGAATCTCATACTCCTATTCGATTTCAATCTTCAGTTTGGTAAGCAAGGAACACAGAATGAAATATTCGCCCTTCAATAAAAGTCGTTAAGTGGAATTAATAAAATATATCACTAAGCATGTTGAACTTACAAATACTAGTCACTTTATTGGTGCACGTGAAACTGGCCACCTCCTTCAACATTAACCATTTTAGGGGGTGGCCAGTTAACCATTTTATTTCCACGTAGATTTGTTGTTTCTAGTGTTACAAATGAGAAATGTTTTGACGTGTGCTGTACTTAAGCTGACAAAGAACTTATTTCGCTATCACTAGAGACTGGAAAAAAACCGCGAGTTCAATGACCTGCAAGATAGACTCCACAGTCTTATGTACAGATATGCCGATATCAACTGCGCATTGGTTGTCTGCTGTCACAATGGAAGGCGACGATTGGACCAGCATTCTCCAGGAAGTGTCAAATACGGCATGGGCCAATGGATTCAGCTATGTAAACGCCTGTGTTTTGAAGTATAGCTTGTCCTAAAATGAATCCGCGAATTCTTCAGGTCTCTAGTGATCAGTGATATGAACCAGTCACATCGTAGAGCAGCAGCACGGTTTGGGAATCAGCAAGTCACATGGAAGATCATCGAGCACTTAAGTCTCGCAAAGTACAGCACAGACCAAATGTCACTTCTTGTAAAACATGTTGACTATTGTCTGCAATGGGCATGAAAGGGTAACCACACATTCGGCGACACGTCAGGTGAGTTCTGAGTGGGCAGTTGAAGTGAAGACGTGACTTCAGCAAAGTACAGCAGCCAATGAAAAGATCACCTCTTTACGGGACCGTGTGAGGTGTTTCGCATCAAGCTCGTTTGAGGCGATGACTCGATCGCATAATTGTGCCCTTCGTCGAAAGTGTTAACACAATTCCTTGGACGTCTCCTNTCGTTTGAGGCGATGACTCGATCGCATAATTGTGCCCTTCGTCGAAAGTGTTAACACAATTCCTTGGACGTCTCCTGTCTCTCTCTTACTGGTCCGAGTCACTCATTCCTTCTCTTCGTTGGCTGAATCTGACAGATGGGGCTGACAGATTATGCCTGGAAATTATATTTTTAGGTTATTAATGAAAATAGTTAAGAATAAAAATGTAATAGCTAATTGTTAACTGCAACTTTACCAGTTGATTGGCTGTTCGAAGTTTTCCTGCGTTAAGTAATACACACATCACTGCGCAAGTTGCAAATCTACCGAGTACCTTTCTAGCAGCGAGAAATAGCCAGATAACCGACAATTTCACTTCTCGGTGGCGTTGACGGATATCGTCCAGAAGCATCTATGGACAGTAGAGGCCGATCTACTGCGCATGCGCGTGTGAGGAACTCTTATTTCACGCAGCCAACCTCACTGATCACGTACATTAATTTTTCTATAGGTTGATGTGTATTCTACGTAAGTTATTGACTATGTTTGGGTTTTTGTCGGGGATATTCCCAAAGTGTATTTAAGTGTTCTTAGTTATGTCGGTGTTTGTATGTTTCTTGGTGCAATATTTTACTGGGCCTCCGAAATAGCCAGTGTTTCTGGGGCGCACTGCGTTTGCATTTCTTGTTTTTATGTTCTCCTTGATGTACGCAAATCTGATTAAAAAAATTGCTATCCAGAATCTGAGACCGCCACCTGCACGAGAGAATGACACAAAAGTTGAGGAGAAATTTATAGACCTTTTTGGTTGACCATATTAGGGATTTGTAGAAACATTTATTTTATGACATCCATTAACTACGTTGCAGTATTCCAGAAAAATCGTGTACTTGTTCGTTGTTACACGTCTCTCTCTCTCTCTCTCTCTCTCTCTCTCTCTCTTGGCGTATAGCGAAATAATTGCAGGCCGCTGATAATCATTATTCGTAATCTTTATTATGGGTTTCCTTATATAAACGCTTTTATGCAATATTTCTTCGAAATATTTACTTGCAAGAAAATTTGTCCGATATCACAGCAAACAGTCGCAACACAACTGCATCCACAATACCTTTATTGGAATGTTGTTGCATCTAATGTTATTTACCGGGATCTACATTTTTTTATAGCGCCTTTAAAAATCAATGCGTTGCTCTAATAACATAAATGCTGACATTCTTATAACGAGCTATAGTGAACAACTCTGAGATTTTTTAATGCCCAATTATCTTATATGGTGGGTATTGTTTATGTTTCGGGAGGCATTATTAAGTTGTATTGCGGTATCGGTATTGTTCGGACACGAGGTTTAGCAATAGCAAAGTTAAAGTGGCCAATCTCGTGGGTAAATTAGTACTGAATTTCTGTCTCGGAATTTAAAACATGCACGGCATTCCCCTACATTTCCCCACAATTTTAGGGGTTCCGCCTGCTTGCAGTGGTTTTGCCCGTTCGAGGCCTCTACGGTCGACTCTCGCTCGCTCAGCCACTTGCATTAAAGCCTCTACGCGCAGAGCGCTCGACTGGCATGCAGTCTTTCCGTTGGCGACTTACCTGAACGTGACTTTTAGCTGTGGCACTATAATTTTATGCACGCCAATAAAGGTACAAGTGTGATGCAGGTCTAGAGATGATGGTTTATAGTAGGAAAAGTTGACTGTTTGCTAGGATTCAACGTACTTAACACATGTCCGACAGTTTTCTTTCCTTATTGGCTGACATGCATGTATGAAGCTACTACCCCATTTCACTGGGCCAATGAGGATTCTGATACTATAAGGCAGGACGCTCGTGATTGGTACGCACACAACTAAGCCGAGTCAAAACCTTGTTTATCCAATCATAAATTAATAAACTAGCTAGAGTGATATCGCAGATAGGTTGGCTCAACATTTTTTTTCGCTATTTCCCATCATCTCTATGCTTGCCTAAAGACAGCTCTGAAGCTCTGTGTACGGAAATGTTATCACCTTGAACTGATTCTGAACACACCCGTTCTAGACATTTTCACGCCCAAAAATATTCCTCGGAGTTAACTTGAATCTTGACGTTGGGCGTGAAAGGTACACCGATAGAAAGGTTTGTCTCAGCCAACAAAATACTTATTTGAATAGGGGCGGGGACAGCGGTGGCGTAGTGGCCAGGGCGCTCGCCTCCCACCACGGTGATCCGGGTTCGATCCCCGGCGGGTCCACTCCCGGATTCGTGCTGGACGATGCCACCTGCCGGCGGGTTTTCTCGGGGTACTCCCGTTTCCCCCACCCTTGTATTCCAGCGCCGCTCCATTCTAGGGCTTCGCTTCTGTCATGCTTGGGGATGACGGTCACCTACGGGTCCCAGCTGGAAAGACCGTCACTCGGAGGGTGTTGCCTTGCCCTGGGTGCATTCCCCACACGCCATTGTTATTATTATGAATAGGGGCAGTTTAATATTTTGTTTTTCAAACCAAATTATTCTGTTGCTCTTGTTTAGTTGCCTTAAACAAAGATTTGTTTGCCTCTGCATGCCTTGAACAGTTTTCCGTTAATGGGCACCATTGTTCGGCACATCTGATGAGCTCTCTGTGGACAGGAAAACACCAGACATGNGGTTGGGATTTGTTTGCCTCTGCATGCCTTAAACAGTTTTCCGTTAATGGGCACCATTGTTCGGCACATCTGATGAGCTCTCTGTGGACAGGAAAACACCAGACATGGAGGAAGTAATTAGCGACGGCCAGTGAAGTATGCAGATATTCACGAATACGTATAGATAATGAGCATCTTGCTTGGTGCAGTGTTTTGAAAGTGTTATTACGTACACTGGTTGTGTGAGTAACTGAACAACGAATTTTCTCCTGTTTTGCGCTCCGACTGGCTGCTATGGAGTAAATAAACTGTGTCATTAAGATGACTGAAATTGACGGGATTTTCTGCTTTCCTTGAAAATAATAACTACGTCAAAACATCTGTACTATTTCAGTCAAAGTAAGATTTGTTATATTAAAATTAAGAAAAAAAATACTCAAAATGAATACGTGGCAAAAGCGATTATAAATAATTCCGGAACGTTATTTTTAATGCCAGGTAATCCTTTGTTTGAATTCGGTCACATAAATATAACCATACGAACATGTTTGCTTTGGCAACCATTTAAAACCTCTACAACGCATTTTATGCGCTAGCCATCCTGAGCCCTTTATAATGTTGGTCATAAAAAAAACCATTATTTTGTAGGCCTACTTGTACGAAATACGGTTCTATCTTGTAGACATTACTTGCAAGTACTATTTACTCGCATAACCAATATGAGACCTCACTTTTTTTTTTTTTTTTTTTTCATAATAACATGTCAAAGTCACATTTTTTTTTTAGGACATGCCAATAATAAAATCAACACTTACTTACTGAAACGAGATAAATCACATTAAAATAAAACACCATGGGTTTTTTCAATACATCTTTAAAATCACTTAATGAAATGTTTCCGAAAATTTTAACAATTTCATCAAGTAGGAATTTTTGCATGTGTTTTTATTCTTGCAGTCTATGAATTTTACTAAAATACTTTTTGTAAAGCATACCTTAAAATGAACTAAGACATAACCTTTGTGTAAATGTTTTCCTTTATTTTAATTGTACGTCGTAAAAAACACTAAAAATGTGATTCTGACATGCGATAATGCGAAAACTGTGGGATGTAATTTTTTCCGCAAGAAAATTTTACTTACGAGTAATATCTTCTATGTGAACGGTACCTACTTAGTTCAGCGTCTTTAATGAACTGCAATGGTGACTTGAGTATAGTCCAGTAACGTTTACTTTTAACTTGTCTGAAGCCCTGCCTAAGTTCTACTTCCAGGATACTCCCCCACCTCATGTAAAAAAAGCATAATCAAGTCTAGAAAATCACACCAAAGAGACAGCCATCCGTATTTGTGCTCACGCAGCTTAATAATATTCTGCATAAGAACTATTTCTTACTATAGGCATTACCAACTCACTTATTTTCTCTCTGTTTTATTCATTAAAATTACAAGCCTAATATTATACTTAATAATAATTATAATAATAATGGCGTGTGGGGAGTGCACCCAGGGCAAGGCAACACCTTCCGAGTGACGGTCTTTCCAGCTGGGACCCGTAGGTGACCGTCATCCCCGGGCTTGACAGAAATGACCCCCTAGAAAGGAGTGGCGCTGAAATGCAAGGGCGGGGGAAGCGGGAGTACCCCGAGAAAGCCCGTCGGCAAGCGGCATCGTCCAGCACCGATTCCCACATGCGAAAATCCGAGAGTGAACCCGTCGGGGATCGAGCCCGGATCGCCGTGGTGGGAGGCGAGCGCCCTGGACACTGCGCCACCGCTGCCCCTATAATTCATATATAAAATATAACAAAACGTTCAACTTAACCAAAAATGAGACTTTTATGTTACCAGAAATATAAAACTCTTGTGATATGTGGTGTCGTCAGGAATCAACCAAACACGTCATAGATGAGGTGATTTTTCAAAGGTTTCTATTCAAAAAGTGTAAAAGTAATTCGAATAGACTTTAAAAAGGATGTTTTGCATAGGCTACTCACGGTAAAAGGAGCATTTTTTAAAGCCCTTCCAACAGGCATTAACGCAAATAAATGTATTTTCTTGCAACCATAGAGGGTAATTTTTGACAGTGGTGAAACTTATGCACTGTGTTTGTCAGTCAAATGACAATGTTTATGTTAGAAATTGGTGGAAAGGTAGAAATTGTCTCAAAGAAAAAAAATTAGCAGGGCTTTAAAGAGAGTTCACGTGATCGTGGATAGCCTATAGGGACATGAATGGTTTCAGCACCGCGCCACCTAGGGCATGTCCTTAGTAATGGTGTGTTGGTGGGCGCCTCATTCAATCTCGCCACGTTCATGAAATATTACTTCATTCCTCCCCTCACAACCCCTCCGGCCCTCGGCAGCGCGTTTATTAAAAGAGTGTGCTCATAATACCACCCCCCACCCCCTTCGTCCTTCGTCTTACATCCCCTCTCGTCTCTCACTACCCTCCATTCTACCCATCGTTTGTCTGCAGCCGCGCAGAAATAACGTATCTTGTTTCTCCCCCTCGTTCATTCAATCTTTTTCCCTTGCTGCTCATTTGTCTCTCCTTAAGAACCGTAGCAACATCGTGCTGTGCGCGGATTGCCCAAATACAAAATCAACAACTGAATTTGATCTACTTAATATATTTCGATGGGGCTTGTTTAATCGACTAAACCATCACATACAACGACAGATGATACAATGTATACCTAGTTTTAGAATTTAAAAAAAAATTGTGGATTGTTTTTCTAATAATAACGTGCAAATATCACACAATCAGAACACATACAGAATAGTTAAAGTAAAAGTTATAACATTTTGTTATGTAGAACTTTATAATAACACAATTAAAAAAAACAAGTTTAACGGAATTAAATTTTTTTTCAAAATTCTTGGAAACAATGTTTTGTTAAAAAGTAATTTTTCTTCAGGACAAACAAATTTATATATAGCTGTAAATAATATAATTTTGTTAATCTGAAAATAATTATTTTGGCATCTCTAATTTTTCGAAGAAATTGGGAAATTTTTAAATCGAAAACTACATATAGACTGTTATCAACTATTACTGTGTATTTTAATTTCCAGAATTCAAATATATTGTCAATAAATCCAAACCTATCAAAAAAATATTAACCCCTTAACTTACAAAATTAGTGTTTCGTTCTAGTTGTAGCAAAAGAGGAGAGTTTTGGTCTGACAAGAACTTATGAATTCCTTGTAATAACCTACACTACGGGCGTTATGGAAAGTATTTCTATTGGTCCAAGGCACCGGCAGTAGCCAATAACAACATGTCCGTGTACTAGTAGCAGCCAATAGCTTAATAACTAATTGCCAGAAAGTTTCAATGCACAGCATTAATCCGCGAAAAAAATCGGTGGCCCTACAAATACGGAATGTGATCTACTTAACCCCTTAACATATTATCCCGAGTACAGTCGTGCGCATGACTTGCTGCAACAGTCCGAAATCCGTCTCTGAGATCCGTTGGGACGTAGACACAAATTAGCACTATGCGAGGCATCACACTGCCCCATGAAATAACAAAGTCCATCACCGACATCCAATGGACGTATGACACTGTACCTTCGGAGCCACCCAGCACAAATTGTAATCGTTTATTATCTTAATTGATTAAATCACATACATCATCATTTTACACCGGGTATTATGAACTCACATACATGCTTGACCTTGTACAGCAAAAACCAAGCAAATCTAAATCAAGATGGCCGGACCGGAATGCGAGTTAGTTACCACTGCGCCACCCCGCTTGGTGTTATTTTATGAGGTTATTGTATTTTGGGTAATGCTAACTGATTGTTTAGAGTTATTTCTCAGATAATACTTCGTAACATTAATTTGGCCCCGTTTCCAGAGCCTCGCACAGCCAATAGAGAAAGGGCACGACGACATCAAAGGAATCGCCACGCCATTTCGCCCCTGTGTGCTTGTCTATAGAGTAGGATATACGGGCAAAAGCTTCAAAGCTTGGAGTCTGAATACTTGTGATTGGGGAGGAGGACAGGTTTTACCGAGAGAACCGGTAGAATACCGTGTAAAGGCACTTAGAACAGTGAATGGCCCGAAGAGAGAAGAGGGGAAAGTGCAGTGCACTGCCTTACTCACCAGAGTACAGTTGCAGTGCGGTAGTATACAGGATGTGCCAGGCTTCGGGCCGTCAAACCTGTGAATAGAGTAGTGAGTGAAGATATTTACGCCGCTCTTGACGCTTGGCTCCACCCTTTTTGAAGAAATTCTTCGTTTTCGCGTCATAAATTCGTCATAAATATACGGACAATGTATGATTATATAAAATTTACATTATACGAGTTGTTTAATATTTTTGTGCGTAATTTTAATTGTTTGTTATCTGCTTGTATAAAGTCCAGAAATTATTAATAAAATGTAAAAATGTTCTCGACTTTTTACAACAAGCAGATAAAAAACAATTAAAATTACACCCAAAAATATTTAAAAAACCTATATAATCGTACATTGCAAGTAAGTATTATGAATCCGAAATTATGACGCAAAAACCTTAGAATTTCTGCAGAAAGGGTGAAGCCGAGCATTAACAACGAGGTCTTGGGAGCCGATAGGGGTGATTGAGGTGAGTATGGAGCAGCGCCGGAATGAAAAGGCGGAGGGAAACGGGAGAACCCCCAGAAAACCCGCAGACCAGCGGCATCGTCCGGCACGATTCCCACGTGCGAAAATCCGTTAAGCCGGCCGGGGAATTGAGTCCGGTTCGCCTTTGGTGGGAGGCGAGCAGGCTAACCGCTCAGCCACCGTGGCCCCATGTGTGTGTGTGTGGAGTTTTTTTCACCTCTGTATTGTTGCGTACTCTGTGGCGATTGGCTACGNGACCCCATGTGTGTGTGTGTGGAGTTTTTTCACCTCTGTATTGTTGCGTACTCTGTGGCGATTGGCTACGGCCAAGTGCCGGCTGCACAAATAATTACCGCGCCGTGACCGCAGGGGGTCAAGACGTATGGCGGTGACCTTCCTGACCCTTCGTCGACTTCATGGTCTGGGCGGAGGGCGCGCGGAAATAAATTTCACTGCGCGCCCTTCTCTATGGCCGCTGGACAACGCACCCTCTTGTAACAACTGTTTCCTATCTTACGTCACAAATCTCCGACCACTGCACTGGGTAGCACGTTGAGAATCATACCAACAGACTGGCAAATATAAGCGAATTCATTTGGCAGAAGGTTCACGTTCATGTATAAAGTAGGACCATCGTTTATTGAGACACCCGTTTTCACAGAAATTTCCATAACTAATTCTATTTCTCGACCCTTAATTAGGCCTGTAGTCTATTCGCGGTTTCTTCACACTTCTGGAATAAAACCTTTGAAAAATCACCCCATAAATGACGTGTTTGGTTGTTTCCCAAATATGCAGTGTATCACATGCTTCTGTTAACATACAAGAATATAAAAGTACCAATATTTAGATCAAATTGAAATTGTAGCAGTAATTTATAATATTAAATTTATTATCAATACGAATAAAAACAGAGAAAATATGAGTGTTGGTAATACCTAGTAAGAACTAGTTCTTATGTAAAATATTATTAAGCTGAATGAGCCCGAATGTGGTGCGTTGTCCCTTTCGTGTAATTTTCTAGACTTTGTTAATCTTTGCCTGCGTGAGGCGGAGGAATATTCTGGAATTATAACTTTAGCAGGGCTTCAGAAAAGTTTAAAGTAACCGCGAATGGATTATAGACGATATATCGCACTAGGCCTTGGGCCTCTTTGAGACCATAGTTAGGGAAACTCGATTTTCGCGAAAAGATTTCTGAGCAGCTTAGATTTCAAAACACTGGGGGGATTATCTCTTCTTTTTGACATTTCTTTTCATGAGAAAACGTCTACTTGAGTGAGTCAATTAGAATCAAGTTACTACGATGCTCTAAGATGCGTGAGAAGTACATCATCCAATTATGGAAGGTGGTCCGAGTCAAAGTGATTTGAAACACAACTAGTCAAGAAATCTTTTCGTGAATATTGGGCACCCCAACCATAGTTATTCTATTTCGCAGACATTGGAGAAAGACCTCCCAAACACAGAATGCGGGTTGTGATTGGCATGACTACACTATCTGCTTGCAGAATCCATCAAGCTCCTTCAGTCACTTCTGCGCCGGCGTAGCTCAGGGAGAGTCACTGCTCTCTACGTGCCCGCACAAACGTACACACCGATGTGTCACTGCCGGCTCCGTTACGACTTTCCCCTTGTGGTGATTGCTCAAGAGTTCTGGAGACTGTTCTGCGTTCCCAAAACAAGAGAGTGAAATTAATACAGGCCTTTCGATGGCTGATTGATTGACGTTCCGGTGAGTGTTCATTACTCCCGACAAGATAATTAGCACCGGCCTTTAGAAGGCCTGCACTCTGTACTCCGATCCTGTTTCGAATCTGCCGGCTCCTCGACATCGCACAGCCCGCTAGCCGCTCGGGTTACTAGAGAATTCCCAAAGTGAGTCTCCGCCGGGAAAACCCAAGAGGCTAATCCTCTATGTAAACCCAAGAGGCTAATCCTCTATGTAAACCCAAGAGGCTAATCCTTTATGTAAACCCAAGAGGCTAATCCTATATGTAAACTCAAGAGGCTAATACTCTATGTAAACCCAAGAGGCTAATCCTCTATGTAAACCCAAGAGGCTAATCCTCTATGTAAACCCCAGAGGCTAATCCTCTATGTAAACCCAAGAGGCTAATCCTATATGTAAACTCAAGAGGCTAATCCTCTATGTAAACCCAAGAGGCTAATCCTCTATGTAAACCCAAGAGGCTAATCCTCTATGTAAACCCCAGAGGCTAATCCTCTATGTAAACCCAAGAGGCTAATCCTCTATGTAAACCCAAGAGGCTAATCCTCTATGTAAACCCCAGAGGCTAATCCTCTATGTAAACCCAAGAGGCTAATCCTCTATGTAAACCCAAGAGGCTAATCCTCTATGTAAACCCCAGAGGCTAATCCTATATGTAAACCCAAGAGGCTAATCCTCTATGTAAACCCAAGAGGCTAATCCTCTATGTAAACCCAAGAGGCTAATCCTCTATGTAAACCCCAGAGGCTAATCCTATATGTAAACCCCAGAGGCTAATCCTCTATGTATACCCAAGAGGCTAATCCTCTATGTAAACCCAATAGGCTAATCCTCTATGTAAAGCCAAGATGCTAATCCTCTATGTAAATCCAATAGGCTAATCCTCTATGTAAACCCCAGAGGCTAATCCTATATTTCCCCTTACACCTTCAGATATAATTCATACGGGCAGAAATTTATTTTTCCAAATTTATGTTACAAAGTATTCTCTGAGAAATAAGTCTAAAAAATCAGTTAGCATTACCCAAAATACAATAACTTTATAAAGTAACACCAAGCGGGGTGGCGCAGTGTTAAGTAACTGGACTCGCATTCAGGAAGATCCGGGTTCGATTCCCGGTCCCTGCCATCCTGATTTAGATTTTCCATGGTTTCCCGAAATTACGTCAGGTGAATTCTGGGATGGGTCTTTAACAAAGTCCATCGCCGATTCCTTCCCATTCCTTGTCCAGTTCCTCTGCCCTGAGCAACTTGCTTCGTCTCTAATGACCTCGCTGTCGACGAGATGTTGAACCCAACTACGTACCTAATTAATAAAATAACAATTTGTTGTATAGTTATAGCCTTGCCATTTATGCCCGCACCTCGAACAGACCGAAGTGATGCATTAAGCCCAATTGTAAGTGCAGTTGCTTGCCAGTGTCGAAGCACTAGAGTTCTAGTCACCAAAGTCAGACTGTATCTGGTGTTCCCGGAATAAGTTGATCAGTTTTCGTGTATCGCTGAAATGTCGAAAATTACTTCTTATGTATTGATATCCACGGATCTAGTCAGTACGATCAGCCGATCACTGCTGTATTATGGAACTGGGATATACTGTGATTCAACAACATCCGATTTTCACGGTGTGAAAAATGCACTCTTGTAAGTAATGCTCTTGAATCATTCGCTGCTCGCTCACACGTCCGTAAGATCGCCACAACCACAGGATGCTCTTCCATGCAGTGATCTTAGTTCTTAGGTTTGTAATTCGTCCATTGTAACAAAGTGTAACCACATTCCGATACGATCTTAAGTCTTTGGATGATGTTTGTATTTAAAACTTAGGGTTGGATGTCACTTTACGGAGGATTTCACGGTACCGATTTGTCAGTTTTCTACTAACCAGGGCTAGGTTGGAGTGATGTTTGCATTTAACCCCTACTTCACACAATCTTGCATGATATATACGGAATTTGCCCGAAATCTCATGGGCAGAAGGATTAGCTTGTAACCACCAATAATCTTGGGGCCACGGTGGCTGAGCGGTTAGGATGCTCGCCTCCCACCAAGGCGAACCGGGTTCAATCCATTGCTGGGCCACTCCCGATTTTCGCAAGTGGTAATCGTGCCGGACGATGCCGCTGGTCTGCGTATTTTCTCGGGGATCTACCGTTCCCCCGCCCTTGCATTCCGGCACTGCTCCATTCTCACCTCATTTCACCCTCGTCGGCTCTCAAGACCTCGTTGTTAACTGCCACCCAAATCTCTCTCAACTCAATCAATAATCCTGCCTCGTTTATTGTCACAAAGCGTGCGTCAAGCATTCATGCTGATAGTTGGATCACTACATAGTATAAAGGAAGTCCCTGGCGCGCGTCTGTCTGTATGACTGCGCTAATCTCGAGAACCACTGTGAGGATTTGGATGCTGTTTTTACTGTTATGATCTGCATTTATCGCGGAAGGCATGTATGTATTAAAATTGCCCTAGCACTTGTAGGAGCCGAGCATTAACGGTACTAGTGAATAAAGTCGGGAAAACAGTTTGCCGCCAGCGCGCTCTCATTGAATACGCTGCCTAATCCTTTAGATATATAACAAAACCATGTACGAAATAATTGCATAAAAATAAATGATCTAAAAAAAGTCAGCGTTTGAATATACCTATCGTTAATAGATAAGTAGTAATAAGCGTAATTACAATTTAAATTTCGCAGTAAAAACAAACGTAAAATTCACTGTCTTTTCTTACCATTAAGAACTTAATCTTTATCAAAATAAATGTATTAATTGAATCCTTCTCGTATGCCACCACACAAATTGACTTTAAAATTTGGATCTCCCATTATTTTATTGCAAAATATAAATCCGCCAATATTATTTAACGGGACTCGATTACAAATAAAAAGTTTAAAAAGTTATGTCATTGAAGGTACTATTATAATTGGCTGCGGTACTGGAGAAACTGTTTTAATACCTAGAATACCAATGATTCCCTCAGATTTGCCTTTTAATTTTAAAATAGTTCAATTTCTAATAAGAGATTGTCTCGGTATGACAATTAATAAAGCACAGGGTCAAACACTTAATGTGGCTGGAGTGGATTTGTTTGGAGCATGTTTTTCTCACGGACAACTGTACATAGCCCTTTCGCGTGTCACGTCAAACAGAAATTTTTTTGTGCTGGCGGTCGGAGGCAAAACGATTAATCGTGTATACAAAGAAATTTTCTAAACCACCATCATATAGTAATGTAATATTAGAGATATATGAATGTGGATAAAGCGAAGGAGGTAGGTATGTCAGGATCAAGGTAAATTGAGGTCCATAATCTCTGCCTACCCCTCTGGGAGACAGGCGTTACGTGTATGTATGTATGTTATATATGATAGTAGTTTACTAATTTACTATCATACAATATTGTAAATGTCTTTACCCAATTTATTTATTAGTGTATATTGTACTCGGGCGAAGCCGACCCGCGTCTCTAGTCTCGTGTAAACTTCCACTTGAGAGCCTTTCTGGTTGTCTTAAGCTTTTCATTGTAAGCAGTTGAGTATGGAATACTTCAACGTTAACCTTTTCTTCAGGACAGACATTGAAGTCGATATTTTTTTGCCCATTTTAAAATTTGGATTATAAAACATTAATGTTGTCATTAATAAGTGCCAAAGTCAGCATAAGTATAAGTTTTCAATACAGCAATTACAGCCATACTCTGGATATGTTAACGTAGCGCTCTTAGCCTTACGGTCTTACCACACCCCGGCCGCCCAGTCGGCGGGGGAGAGGGATCACGCCCTCTCAACGCAGACATGACCAGCGCTCACCCAAGTTGACCAGACCCAAGCCCCGATCTGATTCATAAGATCGCGCCGAGCATATCCTACCACAAGGCCTGAGATACTCGTACTCAGATTACCAAGCGTGTGGTCTGGCCGGAGCACTACCCACACCCCTGACGTCATCACAGGACGCCACCGGAGCAGGTGCCTGCTCAACACCCGGCTCTTCAACAAGAGGAGGAATCTCTCCGAGCCTCCTCGAAGTAGTCCTCTGTTTACAATATTCATTCTTGTGTAAAAATAGAACACACGCTAAGCTTTATTACACCCATCGACAACGCAATACTTCCTGATGGCCGGGCGAGACCTTCATGCGTGTTATACTGTTTACTAAGGAGTCACCTTAATGTTCAAGATCCTTTTGTAAGAGCATGACGGGGATGGACGGGTTTTCTATCCTGGGAGTGTCCTGTATTGTGTTCATAATACTCATACTTAGGGGCAGTGATATTTCGCGAACAGATTTCGAGACAAGATACAGTCCAAAGTACTGTAGGGTCGTCCAGCTTCTTTGATTGGCTAAACATGTTCTGGCCCGAGTTAACAGTTTGCGCACGAATCACGAAGGTCCAGTGTCGGAGTTACTTAGTCCTGAGTGGCTTGGTCAAAGACGGACATGGCACCAGCAGCCAGTGGAGGTATAACAACAGCTAAGGTGTGTGTATAGTATTGAAGTCTATTGTGTGCTCTGATTTTTACGCGAAAAGTCACTGGCCCTACTCATGCTATATTAAAAATATCATTCCAAAGTTGGAAGGGATACGACGGCTTCAAACATCTACGCGGCGCATGCCGAGCGCCAGGTAGGTGGAAGTCCTTGGGCAAGGAGGAACGAATGGAAGGAGCGACGGGGTTAAATGGTCCGTGAGCTCGGGCCGATAGTTGCCTGGTCACTGCACGATGGCCCCCAGGAGGAAGAGAACACATTTGAATCACTTAGCGGGGGAAGTTTTCAGAAGGGCGAGAGAAATCGCCGGGGTTGGCGCCCTCATATGTGGACCAAGGGGCTCGATATATCTGTGGGCCAATAGGCGAATCCAGGAGCTCCGCGCTGGGTCTCTAACACGGCGTCGGCGCGGCCAATGACGGATCGTAAATCCCAGCAGATACGGTCTCCTGCCTCCAGAGGGAGTGAAAAGTGCCCGGCATTGACCTTGGGCGTGTAGGCACATGGTGACTGAGAACTACTCCACTTAGAAGCTCAAGGCCGTTGGATTAGCAAAATAATAGTTCATTATCTTGTATTGGCGTCTAATACATTTCAACTTCTCATGTCAGAAAAGAAGAATTTATATTCCATATTTTCGGATAATCACATGCCGAAATTAGAAACACTAAAAAAATATTGAACTTATGGAAATTAACTACAATTCACAGAAAAAAAAACTTAATTTATTTGTTTAGCCACACAAATATACGTTTCGCGATATAATTTTTTTTTTATTTGTTTGATGTACGGAAATTTTGCTTAGTTTGTCTGTAGCTGTTGCTTATTTTTGTAAAACGCTTTTTGCTAGGCACATCGTAAACAAAAAAAAAACTTTTCAGCTACACTTTTTTGTTTTTTCGTAAATTATTTATATTATATGCACTTTTCAAATACAGGAACATTATTCATTTCGCAAGTGGTGCTACAGAAATGATGAAGAAGGAAAACGAATTATATTTCGCTCACGTTAAGCTTGAGTCCTGTGGCAATTAAACATCCTTGAATATAGTATTCGCTCCTGCTATATTTAATCGGCGCGGTGGTACAAGAAACGTGTCCCGTGGTGAAGCTAAACATAGGCTGGCAGACTAAACAAACTTAACTGATGCCAGGTAAGCCCGGTGGTAAACTGAGGTCTTCGCTTCTGTGTTACTAAAACCTACAATAGGTCAGCCGTTTGGCACCGTGATTAAGCTACAAGGATAAACCCGCACTTAAAAGAGAACGGTGGCTGAGAAATCGATACGAGAAACGGAAATTACGTGGGTAAATGAGAGTCTAGAACCTTATTCTACCGTGAAGACTTTACAGGAGAGATACAACTTTAATATCTCCGGAAGTGGGACACATTCCATCGAGAACATGTCCACTGCATGCCTTGGTTGGCCCAGACTAGGATGTGACGTGAAGTCCTAACGCGGGCGAAAGTTGTTCTTGCAAGACATTATGTAATATTACAATTGTGGTTGTGAGAACAAAGAAGTCAAGAAGGGCAAGCAAGGAAAAAATCGACAGATCACAAAATATATGACTATGCTCAGTGGTGCAAGTACATTACTAGATGAAAAACGTAGTGAAAATTCCAGAATATATATTACTTTATTTTAATTAACATTTAGGACATTCCAAATGAAGCAAGTTTGGAAAGACTTCATGAAGAGAGAATCCTGAAGATAAGACTTCAGCTCGTTTAACATCGCCCTCATGGCTGAAGATGAGCCAACCACTCATTGACAAGTGGCAAGATTCTCACTAGGGGTGACAACAGCCACCACGAAAGTAGTAGGCCTGTTACTAGTACGTGGTCTAGCAGTAGTAGGCCTAGTACTAGTTTTTTCTTTTGGAGAGGGGTAAAAAATCTTCAAAATTCAGAAGACACCGTGGGGAAATGAAGAAAGATTAACGGTAGTGTGGGGCTTTGACCCACTAGAAACCTCCCCTCTATCGCCCACTGGTGTAGAGGGATCAGACTGCAGTATCACTCAGTCTGAACGTGTTCACCCTAAGTGGTCAGCCGCGTGCACATATCTTGTTCGCTTCTTTTCTCCTTGAGTACGCTCTCGGTGAAAGCGCATACTATGCTCAAGTTTTTCTCGTTTTTGAGGATTAATGTGACCAGCACTGAAGGTCTCTCCGAGCTGTGCTTCTGCTTGGCTTCGGTCTAGTATCCACCTGTGGCAGGTGAACACCGTGTGCTCAACGTCGTCGACTTACGTACAGTAGGAGCATCGGTCTGTTGGCAGTTTACCCATTTGACGCAGGTATTCGTCGAAACGACCGTGGCCGGTTAACACCTGCGTCAGATATTAGTTTACTACTCCTAGTACTAGTACGAGGTCTAGCAGGAGAAGTGGAAGGCCTAGTTGTGGAAGTAGTAAGCATAATAACAGTATTATTGTAATCTCAGTAGAAATATTGTTGTCATTATTCCTCTATTGTCATCGCCGAAAATTTTGAAAACAGTGATATCTTCAAGGCACTACACACGCTTCACTTTGCGAGTAGGTGACGTGTTTCCAATGTAGGATGAATATGACGCGAATCAGAGAACGGGGACTAAAAAGGTCGATAGCTACTTCTGTATTGGCAACCTTCAAAAGTTGGGAGTAACCGCGAATGGGCTAAACTCTAAACCTGAAACAGAGAGAATTGAGTCAAATCAGTGAAAACCAGCGAAACTGGTGCTACTGATAATCAGTCTCATATAACTAATTAATATGATGGTTGAATTTTACTCATTTGCATTAATTTTAAAGACAGGCGTTTCAAACAAAATTTATTCTTCACGAATGTTTTAGGAGACGTTCCCTAAAGCGAAGATGTTTCCCTAACACGTATACGGAATTTTAAAAATTAGTGTTTTACAAAAATGTACATACTGCCTAGTTGTATTGAAAATATATGCTCATAAGGATCGTCTCCTAAAAAAATTACCGAAAAATTCATTTTGTTTGAAAGGCCTATCTTTAAAATTATCGCAATGAGGCGAAATTTCCTAACATGGGATTTCCTATTTAAATTTCGCAGCTGCCAGTCGGTAGGCAGTGCCCTTGAACCGCGTGCACTTGTATTTCTCCCTGCCGTCTCAGGCACAGAGTAAATAAGAATACAGAGGCGAAACAGTCCTCTTATTCCGCCAACTCCAGTCGCACACGCAAGCAAATTGTCGTTACTCGCCAGAAACATGTAGGATCTCTGTCTGCCAATCAGCGCCTGGTGACCTACTTGCCGGCCGGCAGCCCAGCCAATAGGAGTCCTTCCTCAGAACGCTGTGGCCAATCCGAAGCAAGCCCCGTTCGCAGAGCCTCACGAAGCCACTCAGAAAATGGCTGGAGACGATGGTTTATCGCGGTGAATAGTTGACTGTTTGCTAGGATTCAACGTACTGTTCACATGTCCGACAGTGTTATTTTCTTATTGGCTGTCATGCATGTATGAAGCTTTTTCCCCATTTCACTGGTCCAATGAGGATTCTGATACTATAAGGCTGAACATTCGTGATTAATATGCTAATAACTTAGCCTAGTCAAAACCTTGTTCATCCAATCATAAAAGAATAAACTAGATATAGTGTTATCGAAGATATGTTGGCTCAAAATTTTTTCGCGATTTCCCATCATCTGTAAGAATGGGTACGTCCACATAAACGGATACGCAACCCTGTTCCGTCTCTGCACTTATCTGCTCTGTGTCTCAAGCACGAGTTGTGAGCTGAGTTGACAGGTATTGGTCGTCCGGTGAGTGCGAAGTGAGGTGAATGTGGAGCACCGAAGAAATGAAAGGGAAGGGGGGGGGATAGGATATCCCCGAGAAAACCCGCTAGCCAACGCAACATTCACCACGTTTCCCAAGTACGAAAGGAAATCCCGGTTATTCCGTCAACGATGAATGTATGAAGCGACCATCAGGACAAATTTTCAAACTTGATGACTCGTCTGTCAACACAAACCTTGCCTGGCTGGACTCCCAAATATTGTCACTGATATAATGTATTACAGTATAACCGCAAGAAATTTTCAGCGGTTATATCAATGCTGCTTGTTTAAATATACAAATACGATAGATTTACTAACTTGCTGTTTTGTCCTATTAAAAAATATTTCATATCCATGTGGACCTAGTATTGTAAAAAAAAATCATTCTTTAATTCATAATAACTCTGTTAATATGAAATTTTGTAGGAAAGTTCATGAAACATTGAAGATATAGCTGCGTAAATTTTAATCCCAAAGAAGGGAAAAATTGCTAAAATAGCAAGCATTACCTAAGATAAACTCGCGCTCAATCCTCAATGTTTCAAGAAGAGTGGAGAGATTTGGGTGGCTCTTAACATCGAGGTCTTGAGAGCCGATGAGGGTGAAGCGAGGTGGGTATGGAGCAGCGCCGGAATGCAAGGGCGGGGGAGACGGGAGATTCCCGGGAAAACCCGCTCACCAGCGGCATCGTCCGACACGATTCCCACATGCGAAAATCCTGTAGCCCCACCGGGAATAGAATCAGGTTCGCCCAGGTGGAAGGGGAGTCGTCTGGCCACTACACCACCGCGGCCCCTGTCACAGAACAAAACAGTTAAGTCATTCTAAAGCAAGGAGAGAAAACCACCTTGTTCACGTTTTTTTTTGTGTGATTGGCTGTGTTCTGATTATTCAATATTTCCTTCTCATTGATTTAATGTCAAGATTTCATACAGTGTCTTCTGGTAACGTAACTTCCAGTCCAGTTGAAACGTGGAGCTTCTTTGAATTGCTACTTAGAGCTGCTTCCCGGAATATCATAATCAATCCGACGCGGCAGTAAGCAACTCACTCCTCCCCACGTCGTGCAACAAATCAGAGCCGGCGGTCGCAATAAAACTGTTTGGCGGGACCACGCCCGAAAGGTGAAGGGG
>NQII01005138.1:29034-95807 GCA_002778355.1 Clitarchus hookeri | reverse complement strand
GGGGGGGGGGGGGCAAGACATGCAGTTCGAAACGACTGTCATTGTTCAAGAGGGCGCTTTTAGGATCGCGATTAAAGATCCCACATCGCCGGCGGCAATAAAACCAGTTATACGGCACCAGCCGAGTGACCATTATAAAGTTTCGGGAGAGATCCCTAGCCTCGTGGAGAGACAAGGGTGTAAAGAGGAACGAATAATTTTTTTCTCACCCTCTCTCTCTCTCTCTCTCTCTCTCTCTCTCTCTCTCTCCCCTCTACATCTCCTAATCTTTTTACCTTCCCCTTCCAGGAGGGTCTACGAGATTCGTCTCCATGCTCCACGCACCCCGCCCACTTGCTTCCTTTTTTTTTTAAATAAAAGAAAAAAAGGTGTGGAAGTTTTAAATTGGGCGCCATTCGTCTTGAAATGGACCAAGCTAGCGTGGCTAGGCCTTATCAACTCGCAGTCGACCACAGACCGGATTCTAATGGTCGAGGATATCACCCCCCCCCCCCTAACCCTTCCACACCCATTATTTTTACCCGCAGTGCGGTCCGAACTCTTTCCTTTGCCCCGGACGATTTATGGGCGAACAACGACGATTTGGGCGGCCAGGTTAATTGCAAGGTGAGACGCGTAGTGTGGAACTGAGGGTAAGAAGTACCTCGAGCACGCAAGGAGCTGTCAGTTGCTTTCCGGAGTGCGAATTGGCTAAGCTGAAGGCCATTCCACACCATCAAATTTTATTGAATTAAATTACTCGAGTAAAATTTATTGAAATAAAAAAAATCGCTTCATTTGCCTTTTAAAGAATCGCATTCAATAAGCTTTCAAGTCTGCACGTGTAAATTTATCACATAATTCTTAATGAAAATACCGAATTAAATTTTATAAGTGTCTGCAATTTATGCAAAATACGGAAAAAAAGGGGGAGTAGAGGGTTAAACCTAAAAAAAAAAAAATTATATTTTACTGTTTATTAAATATGCGTCGTTATTTTGTAAAAACTTTAAACGTATGCACATGACTTTATTATTATGAAATTACGTCCATTAATACTGCCAGAATAGCTGTGATAAGCGATTGAAATTTCGGATTCAAGAAAATATAGAACATGTTCTAAACAAAAAAAATAAAGGAAAACGAGCCATTAAAAAAATTTTAAGAGAAAATGGTGGCGATTATGACTTTTCTATTATGCCATATATCATTCAATGAATTGAATTCAATAAAAATCAAAAGTAATTTTTGGCAAATAATAATTTGATTGTGTGAAAAGGCCTTAAGAGTTGTGAGGTAACACTACACTGTTAGAAAAAGTGTCCATAAAATTACGGAAAGTACCAGTTACAAATTATCTAGACATCTTCCTGAAATTACGGACTCTTCGTTATTTTCAATAACGTTGTGTCCGTAAATTTTACACAAATCTCCGTGAATTCACGAAACGTGTCCATAAACTTGCAAGTTTTTTTATATCTGCTCTTTATAAAAAGGGGTAACAAAAAAAGCGTTTTACTTTCGTTATGTGGGCGTTTCACTGTGTATAAAAATTACTAAAAAGGTTTAAACAATTTTGTCAAGTAGCTGGATTTGAACTCGGAAAAAAATTAACAGTCCAACAGTTTATGCTATTACCTACCGCGCTGTTACAAGAAAACGTTTTGTAAATAAGGAACAAATACCGAATAATGCATTTATACCTCGGTCATGTGAGAGTGCGTGCGAGTTTGTTATTTTATTTCAGCTTTACAAACAGGGATAACAAAAATAGTTTTTTTTACTTAATATATTTCACTGTGCATAACAGAGAAATTAATCAAAGTTTAAATATTTTGTCCTGTAGTGGGCTTGTAACACGAAACGACAAATAACACTTAGTAACAGGAACTACCCACATAACACAGGATATCCACTGGATATCCCAATTACATCCACAATATCTTAAAGTCATCCAAGCCCTGAAGTGAATCTCTTCAGGATATCTTGTAGTAAATTTCAGTTCGTTCCAATTCCTGGATATCCATTAGATGCTACAAAATCTTCAATGGCTATTACTTATAGCTAGGGCCAGTGAGTTTTCGCGTAAAAATCGGAGCACACAGTAGACTTCAATACTATACACACACCTAAGCTGTAGTTATACCTACACTGGCTGCTGGTGCCGTGTCCGTCTTCGACCAAGCCACTCAGGACTAAGTAACTCCGACACTGAACCTTCGTGATTCGTGCGCAAACTGTTAACACGGGCCAGAACATTTTTTAGCCAGTCAAAGAAACTGGATGACCCCACCGTGCTTTGGAATGTATCTTGTCTCGAAATCTTTTCGCGAAATATCACTGCCCCTACTTATGACAAGTGTCTAAATCTAAATATGTCTATAGGATATCCACAATATCTATATCCTTGTGTGGATATTGGGCGGACATTTGGATATCTTTTGGCAGTCTTTTGGATGTAGCTTTGCTATTCCTGGAAGTTCCTTGATATCCAGAACGTCCGTGAGGACATCCATAAGATATTCTTTGGATGGCTGTGTGCTGTATGGGCACTCACCTACCGCGCCTTTACACGAAGTACTGTAATTCGTAAATATGGATTTTACACAAAAGTGACGAAGGTACCTCTGTTAGTTTCATGTCGTGTTAGAGCACTAGCTACTTTGTTTCATTTGCAGTTTTTGAAACGAGGTTACGAATAAATAATTTTATTTTCCTTGTGTGCGTATTTCACTGTGTATAAAGAAGGTTTTTTTTCCTGTAGGGGAATTTGAAAAAAAGACTAAAAATGAATTGGCACTCCATAAGTGGTTTGCCACTCACCTACTACTATTTTACACGAAGTAGTATTGTGAAGATGGGTTTTTACACGCTTCAGGTATCATCGGCATTGTTCGTGTCTTAAAAGTCGAAGCCACAAGAAAACGGAGAGCTTCCGTATTTTATATTTACGAAGCTCATTTCCATTATTCGTCATTACTAGAGACCTGAAAAATTCTCTGATTCATTTTGGGACAAGCTAGAATTCAAAACACGTGTGCTTATATAACCTCAGTCATAGGTTTACACGGTGTTTGACACTTCCTGGAGAACGCTGGCCCAATCGTCGCCTACCACTGTGACAGCAGACAACCAATGTGGGAGTTGACATCGGCATATCTGTACATAAGACTGTAGAGTTCAGCCTTCAGGTCGTTGAACTCGCGAATTTTTCAGGTATCTAGTCATTACGAAGTGCCTTTCCGTAAATTAACTCTACATCTCCGTAAAAGTTTCCGTAGATCTACAGAAATGTCTAACAGCGTAGGGGCGGGGGCGAGGCTACAATTATCTCACTGGTTAGCATCGAACGTGTGTACAGGATACTAACTTCGGGATTACGTACTTACTGTATTTAACATAAGTTGAAGGCAAAGTTGTCCTTTTCATTTGTTTATTCGTTCAATTGTTTCAATTGCGTTATCTTTACTCATCGAGAAAATAACGTGAAAAACCGTTAACGTTTACGAGAAGTGGGGGTGAAGACGTTAATCTCCTTCGGTTGCTTCCTAGGTTATCTGGTTCTATTTGCCCGTTTGTTGTTTTCGAGCTCTGTCGAGATGTGCAGTCAAAACATTTCTAAGCTGTTAAATATGTCCCTTAAAAAGTTTAAAAAAAATTTTTGGGCTAATAATTCAGATATTTTTGTTTAATTTACCTAATCGCTTTATATGTAGTGAGCACCTGGCAGTTTTGTAATAACTGCAAATAAATTAACTTACGAACGCTAAGAATTTGGCAGGGTCTGTTTCAACAACATATTCTTACGGCCATATTTCACGAAAAATATTGATTCCATTATATGAGAAAGATTTATATAATACTACATAAATGTAAGTGTTTGTAGTCACATAATTTTAGTTTTCAAAATATAGCACCGGAAATTTGGAAATTTCGGAATATGGTAGTCCAAGTTTCTATGTTGCTAATTGACTTTGCCAAATAAATAAAATGTCATGTGATCTATATCATAAGCATGCCAATTATCAAGGAAATTTAACAATTGGTACTCAAGTACTCGTATCCTGAATCTCTTTTAAAATATGTATTAATGTTTTTGCCAGCACATTTTTATTCGTCCAAGAGAAACTAATAAATATTAATATTATTTTTTCTCAAATGAATAAAAATGTGTTGGCGAAAACATTAATATCTATTTTAAAAGAGATTCAGGATACCAATACCAGAGTATCCATTGTTAAATGCCTTTGATACTTAATTACCATCTCGNCGAGTACTCGTATCCTGAATCTCTTTTAAAATATGTATTAATGTTTTTGCCAGCACATTTTTATTCGTCCAAGAGAAACTAATAAATATTAATATTATTTTTTCTCAAATGAATAAAAATGTGTTGGCGAAAACATTAATATATATTTTAAAAGAGATTCAGGATACCAATACCAGAGTATCCATTGTTAAATGCCTTTGATACTTAATTACCATCTCGGATTTTCGCATGTTGGAATCGTGCCGGATGTCGCTGGGCAGCGGGTTTTCTCGGGGATCTCCCGTTTCCCCCGCCCTTCATTCCAGCGCTGCTCCATACTCACTTTGAATCACCCTCATCGGCTCTCAAGACTTCGCTGTTAAGAGCCGCCCAAATTTCTTCACTGACTCACTTCTTAACTAACATGTCGTGTACATGATATATATCACATGACATGTGATTTATTTGGAAAAGTTAATAGACACGAGGGCTCTCATATTCCAAAATTTTCAAAAATTTTCGGTGATATATTTTGAAAAACTATGTTAATTTGACTACAAATATTTACATTTATGGGGGTGCTTATGTAAATCTATTTCAGATAATGAAATAAAAATATTTTACCGCGAGATATGATGCAGTTCTGGGGGAGCTCCGTACGAGAGGAAACTGCGTCGTCGTCACAGCATCCCGGCGCGGACTGTACCAGGCCCGTCGACACTCCCTCGGGAGACGATTCAATTATTGTGGACTTATCCGCACCTTGTCTTTATGTCGTAATGGTTCCCCGCCACCCCCTACCCCCTCTAGTCATGATGGGCTGGCTCATAGAGCGACGACGTAACGCACCCCCTCGCGAGCGCCACGGGTTTATACCCCCCTCCCCCCTCGTCCAACAACCACCATACTTTCTTCGCTGTAGTAAACCCCTATCTCCCCTCCCTGCACCAGATTTACGACGGGTCGCACAGCAATTCCGCTCGGCTCAGGGACTCTCGCCCCTACAGGAAGATGTTCACTCAATATTCCGCTCGGACAGAGAGAACTCCAGCACAGCCATAGACGACACTTGCATCTCCATAGAAAAAAAAAAGTCGGAATAACCGTATAATTATTAAAAGATAAAACAATTGGAAAAATCTTAGTAATGCTGCGTCAGGTGACACCGTCGTGGGTTTTTAGCAGGCGATTGACGAACATGATAATAGAGGCTGTTCACGGTTTAATTGAGAACAGGGCCGCGGTGGTGTAGTGGATAGACTACTCACCTCCCACCTAGGCGAACCGGGTTCGATTCCCGGCGGGGCAACTCTCGGATTTTCTCAGTTGTGCTGGTTTTCTCGGCGATGTCCCACTTTCCCCCTGCCTTTGCATTCCGGCGCTGCTTTATACTCGCCTCGTTTCACACTGAAACGGCTCTGAAGACCTCGAACCTCGATGTTAACACTTTCATTCCCACATTAATTTATAGCTTTTGGTGTTAAAAATTATAAGTTTTTAGATGCATACTTTACCTACTTGAACTGGCGAAGAACTTATTTTGTTAACACAACCAATAAGCTATAGTCTTTGTGCTCGGTGACGGTGATATGAACCAATCATAACGTAGATCAGTAGCACGGTTTAGGAATCAATTACCCACAGGGAAGATCATTGGACACTGAGCCTCGCAGAGTACAGCACCGGTAAAAAATAAGCTTCTTGTGAAACGTGTTGACGGTTGTCTACAATGGGCATGAAAGGGTCAGATCTCTTCACTCACTAACGATTAATTGAACACTTTGGAAATCAGCCATTGGAAAGATTCACTCTCCCCTTACCAGCGTACTGTATATTTTGAAGGGTGCACTGACTGGCATGGACCCAATAAAAATGGCAATGACGGAGGGAAAGTAGTTCCATGTCTTAAACGTTGGATTCTATGTGTTAGGTAAACACTTGTGAATACGAGAATTATTTCTTCTGCTTTCCGTTATTTTTTTTAAGTGTATGAGTGTAAATACTTGCAAAGGTGTAAAATATTTGCTTTTGTAAAATTTTTAGTTTCATGCTACCGGCGGATGAATAAAGTGGTCAGGGCATTCAAATGCTAGTTTTACATATGGCGGAAGAATACACAATATG
The DNA here is from genome assembly GCA_002778355.1 of Clitarchus hookeri. Taxonomy (NCBI): domain Eukaryota; kingdom Metazoa; phylum Arthropoda; class Insecta; order Phasmatodea; family Phasmatidae; genus Clitarchus; species Clitarchus hookeri. The sequence continues at coordinate 89,455 of NQII01005138.1, read as the reverse complement.
CATGCAAGTATATCTTAAGCAAGTCTTTAAAAAGTGTTCAGTTTACCGTAAGCAACCTTCAGCAACAAGAAATATGTAAAATGTGCAGTAAGACGCCAGTTTAGTGTTTTCATCATAGAGGCGATTACGCAATAAATTCAGCGTCAGGAGTCGCCCTTGACATCGATACCTTTCTACACTGACACAGTCATATACCCCACTAGACTAAGCCTTTAAGGGCTGTTTATAGACCTCGCTTTAAGTAACATCCGAAATACAAACTCAAAACGGAATTAGAGTTCCTTCATACATTTCAATAGGGTTTGTTTTATTGACCACATATGTGAATTAATAAAATCACCACACACGGCAATAGTTGATAGAACGTATAATTTTCTAACAAAATATTGTTGATTATTTTCGAACAGTAACAAATAGAACCACAAAATCAGTACATATCAAAAAATATTGTTTGGAAATTTACGCAATTTTACTACGTGGAACTATATAATAACACAATTAAAACAAACCGCTTGTAAAGCGAACTCCACGCAGCCACGCACACGCCAGCAAAATGGCGTCACTGACCAGAAACATAGAAAACCGTCCGCCAATCAGCGCCTGGTAACTTACTCGCCCGCCGGAAGCCCAGCCAATAAGGAATCTTTCTCAACACGCAGTATACACTCTAAGCTCGAATCAGTGATACCTAGGGCCAGTGACTTTTCGCGTAAAAATCGGAGCACACAGTAGACTTCAATATGATATACACACCTCAGCTGTTGTTATACCTCCATTGGCTGCTGGTGCCGTGTCCGTCTTTGACCATACCACTCAGGACTAAGTAACTCCGACACTGAACCTTCGTGATTCGTGCGCAAACGGTTAACACGGGCCAGAACATTATTTTAGCCAATCAAAGAAACAGTGCTTTGGGCTGTATCTTGTCTCGAAATCTTTTCGCGAAATATCACTGTCCCTGGTGATAATAATCAGTGAAATAACATTCACTGAAAGTCAGATGATAAGAGGTGATAAAAGGTGATTAGGTAATCATACATAAACAAAAAATATAGGTATTTTAACTAAAAATAAGAAAATTATACATAAATAAAAAATAAAATAATAATAATTAAAACAAAAAATTAAAGAAAAAGTCAAACTACCAAAAAAAAAATAAAAGTCAGGTGACTTGCAAATCTAGCAAATGAACTAGGAGCAATTGACTTATGGCACTGGAATTCTTCGACATCCAGTGGCAATCTCAAATAAATCAGTCAAATTCTACCATCATATTAATTAGTTATATGAGACTGACTATCAGTAGCGCCAGTTTCACTGGTTTTCACTGATTTGACTCAATTCTCTCTGTTTCAGGTCCATTCGCGGTTACTCCCAACTTTTCTGAAATCCTGCTGAAGTTCTACTTTCATGATATTCCTCCGCTTCATGCCAACAAAGCCTAACTAAGTTTAGAAAATAACACCAAAGGGACAACACGCCGCATTTGTGCACCATCAATTTAATAATACATTGCAAGAAAACTGTTTCTTACTAGGTGTTACCAACTGCCTAATTTATCTCTGTTTTTATTCATATTATTATAAATACATTATTTTAATGTAAAAATAAATTTTAAGTGAAATTTCGTTTGAACCAAATATAAGATATTTTTATGTTAGTACAAGTATTAAATGCTGTGATACATTACATATTTAGTGAACAACCGAACATGTCATGTATTGGGTGATTTCTCAAATGTTTGATTTAAAAAGTGTTAAGATACCGCGGTTAGCACTGCGAATAGGCTATAACCACAGACGTGCAAAGTTTGCGTTGACGTTCCGTCCAGGATAGACTCCACTGCCGCACAAACACGTGAGCACAGTCCGCGGTTTCATACCACCTACCTGCTTGATTTCCTATAAAGAGATTGGCCAGTCCATCTCTGATATTATCTTATTGGCTCAAGAGTTCTCCGAGGCTTCCCGGCCAATGGCTGAAGTCGATCGAACGCACAGTGACTTGGAGTTCAGTCTGTCCTTAATGTGGCCGCCTGGGCAGACCGCCGAGCGGCGTGCAGAGCTCCAGCAGAAAACGTTTTATTAAAAAACCGCCCAACGTGTCTGAGTGCGGTCTGCTTACGAATAGCATTTAAGAAACGTTACCTGTCTTTATACATTTATCAGTTACTACATTTCTCTATGTAGCATGTTTTTGTGACAGTGAAAATGGCTCGAACGGGTGTTTCCACGGGCAATTTTTTGGTATGAACACTCCGGTACAAGACATTAAAAAAGGAATAAGGACCTGTATAAACCTTTTTTTTATTATTATTACGTCATAAAATGGAAGGGTCTCTGATGAAGGTCTCACAGAGGCGCGTTATCGACGGCAAGACTGCACGCCAGTTCAGTGCTTTGCGCGTAGAAGCGATGAGAAAGTCGATGCGCATGTCTCGGTCGCCCCTAAAGGCTTTTAGGGCTAACACGTGCAGAATTCCTTCAACCAGGCGGCCACGTTAAATATTAACGGGAATTTCGCAGATCTCTGACTATGACTAGCCAAGACACTAGGACCGTTTAAGAGCCTCGTGCAATCGGCGAATGCGCACGCCCACATCAAAGGAAGCGCGTTGCACTTCGTCTTCTGTATGCGTGCCTACTCTGTGAGTGGATTCATGAGCTGCCTGGTAAAGAGGCGAAAGTGGGGGAGATGGAATAGCGAGAATCGGGTGCCAGTAAAAATGGTAACTGGTATCGGCTCTGCTAAACGTTCTTGGAGCGTGAGATGGGACTGTTACTGCTCCTCTCCTACGATACATAATACATGAAGAGTGCCTGCGAGCGAACTCACAGGGCAGGAAACGTCCAACGAGCCTGCCGGAGGAACACTGTTCGATAAGGAACCGCGGTATCGCAGCGGATAGAGCACTCGCATCCCAACGAGGTGAACCGGGTTTGATTACTGGCGGGGGTCACTCCCGGATTTTCGCACGAGGGAATCGTGCAGGACGATACCGCTGGTCAGCGGGTTTTCTCGGGGATCTCCGGTTTCCCTACCCTTGCATTCCAGAGCTGCTCCTTACTCACCTCGATTCGTCCTCATCGACTCTCGAGAACCCGATGGAAAGAGCCAACCGAAATATCTGAACTCTCCTCAACTACTAATATTTCACAGTGAAATAGTCCGTGTATTACAGTAAGTGTTATCGTTAATACGGGAAGACGTTAAAGGTATATTGTATTCATTTTTAAAATCTGAGGTGTGTGCCTTGGACAACAGCTTTATTAAAAAAATCATTTAAATTGGTGAGGTTTGTAAATACGGTATTAATAGAAAACGTTAAAAAAAAAAAAAAAAAATCTGACAAAAATATTTTGAAATAGTGTATAATTACCAGTTTAAAAATAAGATTTGATAGTTGCACAAAAAATTAACACTTGAAATTGATTTTTACACGTTAATTAGAAGTGTAGCGTTTCAACCAGTGGCAAGGGCTGTTTACGGTCAACTGAGCAGTTTTGAACGCCCTGCTTAAGTTCCACTTGTATACACGTTGTGTGTTCTTCCGCCATATGTAACACTAACGTTGCCGTAAGCCTCCCTACTTAAGTCATGCGCCAGTTAAGTGTTACTCTGAAATTATTAGGAAAGTAAGTATTTTACGAATTTACTAATTCCTACACTTACATGCATTAAAAATCACAAAGCAAAAAACAATCCAGCACTTACAAATATTTATCTTACACTTATAATTCAACGATAAGACCTGGGACTACTTTCCCTCCGTCGTTGCCAACTTAACTTGGCGCTTGCCGTTCAGTATGCCCATTAAAACATATGCAGGCAGGGGCAGTGAAATTTTTCACATGTTGATTTCAAAAGTGCTTAAATAACAGTGAACAAGCTGTAATTGGAACCGATATATTTTTTTTNAATTTTTCACATGTTGATTTCAAAAGTGCTTAAATAACAGTGAACAAGCTGTAATTGGAACCGATATATTTTTTTTTATTGTCTACATTGGACTTAAAGCTAAAAAACCTTTATTTCACAAACAATAAAGTTTTTGGGAAATTTNTTTTTTTTTATTGTCTACATTGGACTTAAAGCTAAAAAACCTTTATTTCACAAACAATAAAGTTTTTGGGAAATTTTACTGACCTGGGGATTAATTTAGGGCTTAGGCATGGTATGAAACAGGAGTGAAGGAGGTCGGCTTCTTTATTGTTTTTACGTACACTATGATAGATTTTTTGAGTAATTAGTAGAGACCTGAAAAATTTGCGAGTTCAACGACCTGTTGGGCTATACTCTATTGTCGTATGTAAAATCATGCAAATATCACGGTTCATTGGTTGCTTGTTGTATTAGCGGAATACGGTGATTTGATCTGCATTTTACGGTGCATTTATTATTTGGCCCAGAGTGGTCCAGGAGGTGTAAACTAACGGGTGGACCAATAGCATTGGCGATACAAAGGTACGAGGTTTCGAATTCTAGCTTGTCCGGAAATGAAAACACGAATTTTTCAGGTCTATAGTAATTAGGCTACATATACATAAAACGTAAATTTTTCATTGGTTGATGGCTGGACACTTTCCACCGGGCCCACGGCTGTGTTTAGACTTCGAGTGTAGCACATATTTACCGGAAGTCACGTCAAGCTGGAAGTAAGTCCATTACATAAACACCAACTCCATCGGTGCGTGCAACCAAGTATAGGAATACCGTACTCACAAGGGCATTGCTCAACATCCCCGCATTTCACACTGAAATGTGTTTGCTGATATATGCAGTCAGTTCACGAAATCGCGCTTCGTAAGTAAGAAAAGCGGAAATGAGTTCAGTACACATCAAATGCGGAACCTCTCATTATCACCCACTATCTTCGGGTGTTTGGAGGCGGACATTGCCGAGGTTACACGAAACGTTCATCATTAGAAAATTTTCGTTCCTCCATTATGCAAAAAAANTTGGAGGCGGACATTGCCGAGGTTACACGAAACGTTCATCATTAGAAAATTTTCGTTCCTCCATTATGCAAAAAAACCATTCCTTTCCCCAAAACTCTAAAACGGGTCGTGTATCTCAATTCTAAACCGTTTGATATATCTGGAACAAATCTGGCAGGGATGTCCTTCAGTACCCGACTAAAAATAATGTGTAGGACAAAATTGACTATACCCCCCTACCCCCTGCAATAGGGTCCGGAAACCCCTAAAAAGAAGGGGGGCTGTGCATCTCCGGCCGCCAATTGGGCTGGAAACCCCTAAAATGGTTTTGTGTATCCCTCATTGCTAGGGCCAGTGACTTTTTGCGTAAAAATCGGAGCACACAGTATACTTCAATACTATATACACACCTCAGCTGTTGTTATACCTCCATTGGCTGCTGGTGCCGTGTCCGTCTTTGACCAAGCCACTCAGGACTAAGTAACTCCGACACTGAACCTTCGTGATTCGTGCGCAAACTGTTAACACGGGCCAGAACATTTTTTAGCCAATCAAAGAAGCTGGAAGACCCTACAGTGCTTTGAACGGTATCTTGTCTCGAAATCTTTTCGCGAAATATCACTGCCCCTCTGCTATTGGCCAGGCGTCTGTGTGAGAAGGCATGTTACACTCGACTGGGCCAATCAGACTTAAGTTACCCCGACACTGAACGTCCGTGATTGGCTGGCAGAGAGGCAAGACGCGAGAAAGTTGACATCCTGAAACCACGAAACTGTTTCGGAACTGATGTGTTTCGCAGGTCAACTAGTACTGGAATCTTTATGCGAAAAACAGGTTGCGCTAATAATACGCTGATCTACACATTCACGATAAAACACCATCTCTAGTGCCGCCACGTACGTATTTGTAACTAGTAGAACTACCTGGCGTTGTTCGAGTACATAAAGCAATGATTAGCGGCAGTGATATTTCGCGAAAAGATTTCGAGACAAGATACAGTCCAAAGCACTGTAGGGTCGTCCAGTTTCTTTGATTGACTAAAAAAATGTTCTGGCCTGTGTAAACCGTTCGCGCACTAATCACGAAGGTCAGTGTCGGAGTTACTTAGTCCTGAGGGGCTTGGTTAAAGACGGACACGGCACCAGCAGCCAATGGAGGTATAACAACAGCTGAGGTGTGTATATAGTATTGAAGTCTACTGGGTGGTCCGATTTATTCGCGAAAAATCAGTGACCCTAAGTATAGGTACAAGGAAACGGGTAGAGATGGTGATTTATCGCGAGAATGTCGGACATCATGTTAGGTTTCAACGTCCTACGCACGTGTCTGTGAGCTGCGAACGTGTCATCCAATCATAAAAGTAGTTTGAAACAACAGAGGTTTGGAGACTACCTTGTCAGAAATATTTTCGAGAATAATCACCATCTCTAAAATGGTGTATTATAGATAGAGACCTGAAAAATTCGCGTTTTCATTTCGGGACAAGCTAGAATTCGAAACCTTGTACGTTTGTATTGTTAATGCTATTGGTCCACCCGTTAGTTTACACCTCCTGGACAACGCTTGGGCAAATAATAAATGCACAGTAAAATGCAGATCAAATCACCGTATTCCGCTAATACAACAAGCAACCAATGAACAGTGATATTGGCATGATTTTACATACGACAATGGAGTATAGCCTACAGGTCGTTGAACTCGCGAATTTTTCTCTAATTATAGGCTGTTGCCGTTAATAGAGTACTTTTGAAATTAACTTTTAAAACATGTCCTGACACTATTTGCGTATATTCTAACGGGCACATTCATTGGAAAGTGTCCAGTGGAGTTCTTAAAGATGGAGTGAAAGTAGTTAAATTCCATAACGTTAAATTAAGTGTTAGGTAAATGTTTGCGAATACTGAAATATGTTTTTTTTTAAATGTAAATTGTAAGTGTAAGAATTCATAGGCTCAATATGATCTCGCTGCACACAACCGGTCTCCGTGTCACAGCATTGAACTGCTTTCCTGCCAACACGACTTGCAAAAACGGCGTGGATTGGATTTGAGGTTAGAGCACTGTTTCGTAAATAAGTGTCTTGAGATGTTTGTATACTTCCTCTAACCAATTCGGGATGCAATTAATTGAAGTTTAAATTGGTGAAATTATTTTATTTATATAAAAGTGCTTGTATTTTGAAAATTAATATATAAACAAACATGTTCGTCACTTTTTGACGATGTGACTTTGACAGTGGTGTTCCTTTGGGGTAGGTCAGTGTTTGGGTTCATGCGTGGTAGACGATTAAGAGGTCAACATCATCTTTAGTGTATGCAAGAATTGGCCAATTCATAAAAAATTAACTTGTGTAATAATTTCGCAATTTTACTTGGCCAATGCATGAATGAAGTGACGAGGTCCACGGCGATGTTAATTTTACAACGTACGGTGAAATAATACACGATGCGCATACAAGTAGATGTTGAGCAGGTATTTCAAAAGTGCTCAGTTTTCCGTGAGCAGTATACAGGAAAGTGTCGTTTAGCTCGCTGTTGCTCCATGCCGACCCGTGCCGGCAAGGTATTGGATATCTGGAGGCGCCCGCCACAGCATCATCTTTTCCCCAGTATTCTATCGCTGAATATAGACACAACATCTGTAAACTCTCCCCTCCCACCTACCCCTCTTCAACGTTACAGGCGCCGCAGCTCTGCGAGTTTCCTATAATCCTGAGAGCCTAACTTGCGAGTCGTGTTGGCGGAGCCCTAACCAACCTATCAGCTTACGTAAGGGTGTTATGAGTGGCTGAATTTTCTTTCTATGTGTTGAACACATAACATGATCTTGTTATGTGATATCAGAATACATATGATCGAAATGCCAAATAATTTAAAAGTAAATTCAATTATTTGTTTATTTAACACTTTCATTACCACATTAATTTGTAATTTCCGGTGTTGCAAATGAGATATTTTTTGATGCGTGTTGTACTTGTTCTGGCAAAGAACTTGTTTCGTTATTACATCTTCTTTGCTTGTCCCAAATCTTGGCATCTCTTTATCTCGCGAGACAAAGCTCTGCACACATGCAGCAACTCACAGTACTCTCCCATCTAACGAAGGCTCGGGATTGTGGACGTCCGCCACGAGGACACAATTACAGTCCTTCAGTAAACAAACCATATAAACAATTCAATTCATATACACGTGATATAAATAAACCGTTCATAATTCTGAATTCCAGCATGCGTCATGAAATACGTTTTCGATGGTCTTGACAGTCATGCATGAAAAATTTCGTCACATAGATCTATGTAAATTGGGTAACTCCCACTGTTTAGCAACATTAATTTAATTTATCTGTAAACAATAGATAATATTTGCTGTTGGGCACTCCATTTTATATCTAATTATCGAGCGTGCAATGAATTTTTGGACAAATAGTAAGTTCAACAACTTCGTACCATCCTGTTACGTAATGACAGACAACCTCTTGTAACCAATTCCCATTCGTCTGAATTAATAACATAATGGCCGGAAGCCTGGAAGCACCATGGCGTTGATTACAACTTCCATTTTTATTTGAATCAGGTTGATCTCTCACATCTTTTTGAAATATCTTTTTTCTGGAAGTGCTATCATATAAGTGAAAGTGTCGTGGGAGAAGAGGAGATCTTTGATGCAATATGGATGTTGAAAGAGCAGGCATATTACCGGAGATGCAGGGAGTTGTCCAAGTACTCTTCACCTGTCCACCTCGTCGCTGCCACTAAGCGTGAACTGACACTACGTTGTCGTCGCTTTTTTCATACCTCGACAGACAGCAGCCATTCCGTTGAACGTGTCGTCATCAGATCCGGATACCCGAACCTTCTTTCATCTGTCCTTGTGTCTACTGCTGGTCGCCTTCCACACAGCCTGGAGGANCCCGAACCTTCTTTCATCTGTCCTTGTGTCTACTGCTGGTCGCCTTCCACACAGCCTGGAGGATCTTCGTTGCAAGTCCAAGAAAACCAACAACGTGTTACCAGACTTGAATACATACATAACAAAATATAAGTAAAATTATCAAGATAGAAATGAAGGCAGTTTTGGAGGTTTTCAACAAATATGCAAGTAACGTACGATTAATTCTATAAAAATAAGCTAGTCATTCATCACGAGAAAAAAAAAACAAGATGACGCCAAAACTTGTATCCAAGTTTCTATGTCATAATGTAGATTTACTGCAATTTAGAAAGTGTTGCAATGACATTACATAATCCGATTACAGGAATCATTCGAAAATGCCGTTCTCTGTCTCGTCTTGAGTATGTGCAGCCACCAGGTTATGTACGACCCGACACTGGTGCTCCGTCAGCAAGCAGAAGATAGGAAAGGCGCATTTTAAATTTCGTTTCCTTCGAGGAGAGATGGTGGGGGGGAGGGNAACGCATTGTTGTGATCCTCGACGGCAAGCGACTCGTAAAATAAAATGGGAATGGACTGTTGGCGGTCGCCATGATGGGTTCTCGTAAATCTTAACGGCCGGCCGCAGCTCCGGTCCATCCCGCCGGGTCCCGGAAGTCGAAGGGGGCAAGGACAAGAAGTCGTTTCCGCAGGATGCTTCACCTCCTGGGACGGCGAGGGTCGTGTTGACGCCTCGGCCGCGCGCACAGTGCCGCCAACTTCCAACAACAAAGTTTCTCCCTTTCCTGTGACTTTCTGACGCTCAGATGCCGTGAGTCGTTCGAGAATCTCCCTCTGAATGGCTTCCCGAAAAGTTGCTCTGCTAGTAAACATTAATTTTTTTACTCTCCCAGTTGAAGTTTTACTCGCAGCCAGTGGTCTTCACGACAGCATGTTAAATATTTTCGTCCCCTCGTCGGAGCTCTACAATTTTTACACTGGTAAGTAAGGAACAGTTAACTGGACAATTGACAGCAAATATGAACAAAAAATCCAAAGAGGTTAGATTGAATCTTTTTAATTACGAGAAAATGTGGCGCACCTCAAGAATACCTGTAACCTAGTAGAAATTATGTGCGAAGAAATGCTTGTTTCTGATGTAAGAAGTGATTCGTTGTGGGAAAAAGCTCTTAGTTAAAACATGCTATGTAAACTAACAGCGATAACTTAATATTCATCACCTGAATCACTACCACAATTTTGCAGCATTTTCATTCAGTAGCGCTGAACTTATTGCCAACTATGGAGAAAAACGTTTGTAAAATCAAATGCTATCTGCTGTATGATCATTTAGAAATGTTTTTACCTTAGCATTAGCCGGGTTTTATTCAGAGTTCCTTTGTTCCTCCACTGTGCCGATGCTCGGCAGACTTCACTCCCGCAAGTCCCTGCCGCTGTTCACTCGACGCTCTGCCGACTGTGCACGCGCAGAGCTCAAGGCCGCACAAGGCCTTAGGACTCTGAACTGGGAGACCCGTAGCGCATATATAGACCGGCTGGATCGACTAGCAAAGTTCCCCGCACCCTACGTCACTCTGGTGGAGGGCGAAGGCGATGAACAGAACGTTCTTGCAACATAACTCAAGTAATTAAATTTTCTCAAGCACAGGAGTCAGCACGAGTCCCGATAGGCTTACCGAAGTTCGCTTCGAGTAAGGCGGCGCGCGGCACCTTTTACACTGTGCGCTGTGAAAAATCACCCCATGTATGACGTGTTTGGCTGTGTCATTAATATGGCGTGCATCGCAAGCTTTCTATACGTGTGTTAACATAAAAGTACTTTATTTTTGACTAAATATAATTTATACTTATATTTTATCTATAAATTATAACTTTTAATTTATAATAAGTGTGAATAAAACAGGGAGAAAATAGGTGTGTTAGTAATGCCCAGTAAGAAATAGTTCTTATGCAAAATATTGATACACTGAGAGTGCACGAATGAGATGCGTTGTCCCTTTGGTGTTATTTTCTAAGATCGGTTAAGCTTTGTTNTTTAATTTATAATAAGTGTGAATAAAACAGGGAGAAAATAGGTGTGTTAGTAATGCCCAGTAAGAAATAGTTCTTATGCAAAATATTGATACACTGAGAACTCACGAATGAGATGCGTTGTCCCTTTGGTGTTATTTTCTAAGATCGGTTAAGCTTTTGTACGCGTGAGGCGGATGAATAACATGGAAGTAGAACTGGGCTTCAGAAAAGTTGGAAGTAACCGTGAATGGACTGGGNTCGCGTGAGGCGGATGAATAACATGGAAGTAGAACTGGGCTTCAGAAAAGTTGGAAGTAACCGTGAATGGACTGGGCCAGTGATGCCCTTGACACACTGCACTTCGCGCACTCGAGACAGAGGAAGCAACGCAGATCGGCGGCTAGTAACGTGATATCGGAATTAAATGTAAAGTAATTCCGTCAGATGTAAAATCGTCACTGCAACCACAAATAAAAATTTACTTAGCTTAACACCAAGAATTAACTGAAATTTTGCTTTAAAATTAGAGCTTCGTTGAATACTACAACAATATAGTGCGACGTTCTTGAAATATTTACTGCAGGCAGGCCTATGCGGTTGTACGTGTGATGTTTGAATGACGGTTGTAGTTTATAACCACATTCAATTCGTCTCTTGGAGTTACTTTTTTCATATGTGGCCAAATATATTCGTTCGTGCCTTCTATTAATCAAAGTCAGGGTTCGCGTAATACCACACATTATCTTTTCATATAGAATAATTTAGTAAGTGAATGTAACTTTAGCTTAAAACAAAACTCAGTAGATAACTTTAACTTTATAGTGGGAAAGAAATTAAAACGACTCCAAAATCATTGCGTTTAGAGAAGAAACATTTTTATCAAAATAAAACTTGAAAGCGGAGGTAAAATAACAACTTATACGAAAATATCATGTGACAGATTTTTCTCACTTCCGCAGAATTTTCTTTTTAAAATTCGATTGCAATATTCTGTAGTTGAATTTCAGGCGTATACAGCCTAGAATGAACATAAAATAGAAGCAAAACGCAAAAAGAGAAACCTGGTATAAAACAGATTTATCACCACGAAATTGCTAAAATATTGACAAAACTTCCAAAATATCATCTAATCGCAAATATTAATTATTTGGATATAATAAATTCAGTCTTGAAAATGAAAATTACTGAAAATAACCACTATAGATAGAAATAAACTAGAGACACGAATTAAACACAAAAAAAAAAAAAACGATAAATGTACTATGGTTCGAAAAATAACACTATCGCCAACATGCACGAACAATTCAGAATGTTCATACAAAAATACTAGCCAAAGTACAATATTGGTCAGGAAACCGTCTGAAAACATTAAAATAAAAAAAAANAATGTTCATACAAAAATACTAGCCAAAGTACAATATTGGTCAGGAAACCGTCTGAAAACATTAAAATAAAAAAAAACGTTGTCGAAATAATTAAAATAAGGACAAATCACGGCAAAAAAGAAAGACAAAGAACACGGCTATATTCTTCCTTCAGTTGAATGATTCCTCCTCAGCTGTTCTTGTCTTATTTTCTAACATTTCTAGGAAATGTAGCTGGTCCTAATATATGTAAGNAATGATTCCTCCTCAGCTGTTCTTGTCTTATTTTCTAACATTTCTAGGAAATGTAGCTGGTCCTAATATATGTAAGTACATTTGCATGATTGGTACTGGAGAATCTCTACACTTACCTTTTCCCTTGCAGGTGTGTTACTGGTTCATGTTCACAAGGGTCGTGTCACGTAATCTGTTATCCAATTGCACAAGTGACTTAAGTATACACGAGTATGAAGTATAGCTTTACCTCGAATAAATTACCGAAGTTTTCCTGTCCCTAGTCATAATTCAGGAAAGGAAAATTCGCGTTTAAAAACAACCTGTATGCTAGACTCCACGATCCTGTTTATTGTCGAGCCTCAGCTCTCTTTTGGTTGGCTGCTGCCCCCGTGCGTAGCCAATTATACCTGAGACCAGGTGACACGGGATTCGGTGCTTGTTTCCTTGCAGGTCTGTGATTGGCTCGGAGTTCGCCACGGCGTGTCTAATAAATTGCAATCCAATTGCAAAAGACAACATAAATGCGCATGTGTTTGAACTCTAGCTTGTCTTAAAATGAGTGGGTGAGTGAGTGAAGAAATTTGGGCGGCTCTTAACAGCGAGGTCTTGAAAGCCAATGAGGGTGATTGAGGTGAGTATGGCGCAGCGCCGGAATAAAATGGCAGGGGAAACGGGAGATCCCCGAGAAATTCCGCCGACCAGCGGCATCGTCCGGCACGATTCCCACTTGCGGAAATCCGGGATTTGACCCAGCCGGGGATCGAATTCGTTTCGCGTTAGTGGAAGGTGAGCAGGTTAACCGCTCAGCCATCACGGCCCCTTTCTTAAAATTAATTCCCTAATATTTTCTCTCCCTGTCGCAAGGTGAGATCCATTAGTGACGGTCATTTTGTTCCCGACTTTGGTTCTGGCACTTTCCAGAAATCGCAATCGTGACTAACACGGAACGCCTATTGAAGAGGAGGGATGAGACGTAGCGGGCGATGATGTTTTTATTTAATTTACGTGGCTCCAGAGCGAAGTGAGTGCCATCATCCCCCACCCCCCTCACGGGGTTGCTAATAGAGACGACTGACTGTCTTGCCGCTCGCGAAGGGGAGGTTCAACTGGAGTTTGAGGGGGTGCAGATGGGAGGAAGCAGGGAATTTCCACGTTGTTAACCAGATCCGACATCCCCCTCCCCCACCCACATAGACTACCCCGACCCTCCCCTGACATCACCGCATCACTTAGCGTTATGATGCCGTCGACCAGCGCGGCNGCCTTTTTGTCTTATTCAGCGAGCACTTAGTGAAATAGCCGCCGAGTGACTTACGCCTCCCCACGAAACAAGTCAAAACACCCCCCAAACGAATTTCACCCCCCTCCCCACTTGACAGCACGTAGGTCGAGATTCACCCCGGCCGTACACTGTAAATGCTGTTTGTATTTTTACAAGGTATTATTTAGAAACTTGTCAACAAACATTATCATTGTAACGCTTCAAATAAGTTAACCCTTTCAATGCGTTCTATACTTACAGTAAGGTGACAAAGAACTTGTTTGTTTACTGCAACCAATAAGCCGAAGCCTTTGTGTTTGGTGAAAGTGATATGAACCAGTAATAACGTAGATCAGTAGCGCGGTTAAAAAATCAGTCACAGGGAAGATCTTTGCCTCGCAGAGTACAGTACCTGTAAAATATAAGCTTCCCGTGCAACATGTTGACGATTGTCTACAATGGGCATGAAAGGGTTTAAGCGAATCTAACAAAGCCGTTCTGTAGAATGTGTACAAATATAATGTTGAACTTTCACGAATGATAGTCCCTGCCATTTTGGATTTATGTTTTCTTCTCCGAAACCTTACACCAGAGAATATATTTTGCATTTTGCGGTCCGACCAGGCATAGAGGACATGCAGGGGTAGTGGAATGTCGCGAAAAGGTTTCGAGACGTTATATATTTTAAAACACCGTATGGTTGTTTACCTTTCACAATTGGCTACACTAATATGTTACTTTTAGTACGCGAATCACTTTGGTTCACTGCCAAAATTGTTGAATTATAATTCGCCCGACATTGGCTGACAATGGTGGCGTGCGTGTAATACCCGGCGTATTTGAATCTGTTCGCCAATTACTCCACCGACGCTACCAAGCTTGCATTACTGTCGGTGGTAGCAATTTTGAGCAATTATTATAAACATTGCTGTAAAAAGGCATTTAGCGGCGACGTCGTGAATAAACAATGTGTTGCATTTCATGTGTTGTTTTTGTGTTTGTGCCTCAACGCGTCACTCCCGCCCATACATTCCTATACAATAATTGTTTGTTTTATTGAGCTCTACCACCCCTCAATGTTTGTTCCATGATTTTAGAATAATCCTGTATAGAGACCTGAAAAATTTTCGAGTTCAATGACCTGCAGGCTAGACTCCACAGTCTTATGTACAGATATGCCGATATCAACTGCACATTGGTTGTCTGCTGTCACAGTGGAAGGCGACGATTGGACTAGCGTTCTTGAGGAGGTGTCAAACAACGTGCGAACCAATGGCTTAAGTTATCTAACCACACGTGTTTTGAGTTCTAGCTTGTCTCAAAATGAATCCGCGAATTCTTCAGGTTTCCACTTATATAGCATCAAGTACAAAATCATTTCAGAAAAATAGTTGGAAAACTCTTGGATGATGAAGGAGGCCATATCAGCATATGCTCCAGGCAGCCCGTGTTTTTAAGCATAACGCTCAAGAAAGTTCTCGTTTTACAACAAGAAAAATACTGGCCAGTTTTAATAGAGAACCACACGCAGATAAAGATATTGTTGATGAATGTTATGTTTTCGTAGCTGAAGAATCACGTTGCACTTGAGCCTACATTCGAACATTATGAAAGTGGACGTCATTAATATATGACGAAATATATAACAAATGAACGAAGCAATACACCTTCAAACTGTTTGATGGAAGTAATTATCATTGATAACTATTGATATTTTTTGTTCACAATATCCTTTTTGTTCTCCTCGTACTAATCATGTGAGCTAAACGTATTCGCCAGAGGTGCAACCGCAAATAAAGTGTATCCATGAGCAAATAACAGGTTGTGTGCTAGTTTGTCAGATGCCCGCTGCCCGAGTAGTACATCTACATTGCCGCTACCTTGGCGCCAGTGGTAGGTGCCTGCACTTGGCGCCACCTACCACTCATACCAACACTGCAGTGACACAAGGTGTTTATTGTTTAGTTCTGCATTCGAATAAGCTCCCCCCCCCCTAGCCCCTTCCCAGACTTGAAACACGTGTGTGATCTACCGCAAACTATTCGTCCACATTTCTTCCATGACAGGTGCGAATCTCTTGTCGTAAGATGTATCGCAGGAGTGTAGTTATAAGGAATCATTTTCGCTGTCTCTACTACCACGCCAGTGCTGTGACGGGTGTGTTGGCATGTTGGTTATTGCGCAGTCAAGTATTGCGTAAATTGCCCTGAGGCTTTTTTTTTAAGCATGATAAAGTTGAGTGTATGTGTGATTAGAACTCTATCTCAGTATCCCGTACAGCCGCTTGCACCGAAATTAAAATCTTTTGGAGAAATATGAGTATTTATTTTATTTTAATAGCGATATAATTAAAAAAAATTTAATAATCAGTTTGGCAAAGTTATTGGGGAAATTAAATAAACATTACACTAATACTGCTACACTATTCACGTCATTTGGCAAAAAAATAAGGTTTATTAAACTTAAAAATTGGTTGTAATTACTCCACTCCCAAGCCTGACTACGGAGAAAACCAACAAAGCGAAAATAATATCCACGCAATACATTCACCTAAAAACAAATTAAAAATGTAATAACACAAATACAATATTAATGCAAAAATTAACAAAAAACAATCAAAAATAATTACGCAAAAATATGCATAAAAACAAACCGTTATTATAGGCCCTGTGGATATTAATCTTGTTCTGTTCAAGCTCGGTGTAATGTATGCACGATCCAGGTCCCATGTTTTATGTTACAGTACACAACATTCATAATGGAAGTCACCATCAGCACGTAACAAGCTTGATCCATAATAAAAAACCAAACTCGAGTATACTATTGAATTCCTTAACACCGCAGTAAAATATGCAACTTATTGAAAATTTACATCACACTGGAATTGTCTGTTTTGTTGTACAATTAAATACAAAAAAAGTACTTGTTCCTCTTTCAACCGTTTCATCAATGTAGAAATCATATATGTTATACCTATCGGTTATTTCATCATTGATAAAATATTTATTATTAGTTGTTATCTGCTGATATGCAACATTTTAGCTTCGCGCACAGTCTGGACTCATGATTTTCGTAAGGTGCGTTCTATTTTCGAATAGGTAAAAGTTACTTCTCAGTTTATTTTTGAGGCAGGATATCGGGACAAGATAGTTAAGTTTGGGAAGATTAAATGTCCTTGCCAGTCAAAATTATTTTATATTTCTAAAACTTGAACACGTTAGTGTCTCACCAGGGTTACTGTTGCTGTATCTCACTCTTATTACCTTGTTGTTCCTTATTTATAGCGTGTCTTCCACTGTCTACATGCTTTTGAGAATGATTTCATCAGTGTTCCTAACTATGTTCTAATGACAAATCAGAAACGCAGCAGCCGCCTTAGAACAGGCTCGTTTCTATGAATACGCCCACTAATACTGTCTTGGGCTGTTCGTGGTTTGTTGAGAACTTTAGAAAGCCCTGCTATGGATCTACTGCCCGTCGTGCGTCCTTCCGCCATACGTAAAACTTACAACGCCATGCACCTTCACGTTGTATTCATACGTTGATCGCGTGTGGATATCAAACTGTCCGGAATGTAAATATAGCTAAGCGCAGACTATCGACGATGTAAAAACGCCATCTTTGCAATAACACATTATTTGTTACCGCATAGGAAAAGTAGTTTAGATATGAACCACTGCAAAGTAGGCTCGTTACAAACATAATTTTTGTTTGATCTGTGTAGTAATGACTACGATAACCTTGCACTGTCGTTACGATACTTCAGCAGACGTCTTTGCGGTAGTGTCTGTGACTATGTACAGAAAATTTGTGCTTTGAAAAACAACCGTGAGTAGTAGATACGAGAGAAGCAACGAAAATATTTCAAAATTATGTTAACTAAGAAAAAAAAAGCGTTAGAGCGGTTTTAATACTCTAACTAGCACTCCCCAGTTTTACTGGCCTAACGCCGTCAACCACACGACCACTATGTCTTATTGTTTGTAGATTAATTTTGATAGATAGCTGATGCCAGGCAAACATGGGCCAGAATATAATGTCACCTATCGACAGGAATCGAGGTTTGTGATTTGGAGATTCACTACACTTACGATCGACATTAAAGGTCTTCAAGAGGACTGCACATTTGTTCAGTTGCAGTTTCATAACTTAAGAACATATTCGTTTATGATTGTTTGCGTAGGGATGACAGTTACGTAGGCCTAACTACAATGCACGACAGAAAACCTTCAATATCGCTAAGCCGTTGCCTTTGGTACGAAGACATTTTTTTTTACTGTGAAAAAAAGCTGCTCAAAAAACGTTTATTTGTTGGCCATAAAGAAAGGTAATACTGCCATAAAAGGGAAACTTATAATAAAGAAAACGTTTATTAACAGCAAACCTATGTTTCTGTAACCTTCTCTATTAACTAAAGCAATATTGTGTTACCGTGAACAAAACCGCCTCAAAGAAATGGTTTTCTTTGCCGTACAGAAAACTTTGAATGGATTTTTTTTAGACTGCACCGCATAGGCTAATTCACCTCCACCTGTCTGAACCTGGATACGCCTAAAGCAGTTTGGTACAATATTTTACTATACGAAATTTAAAAAAATCTAATGTCCACAAAATAATAGTGAAGAAGAGATTTGGGCGGCTCTTAACAGCGAAGTCTTGAGAGCCGATAAAAGTGAAATGTGGTGAGTATGGAGCAACGCTGGAAGGGGCGGGGAAAAAGGAAATCCACGAGAAAACCCGCCGACCAGCGGCATCGTCCGGCCACGATTCCCACATGCGAAAATCTGGAGTGAACCGGCCGGGGATTGAGCCCGGATCGCCCTGGCGGGAGGCGAGCAGGCTAACCGCTCAGCCACCGTGGCCTCACAAAATTAGAGTTTACAAGTTTATTTATTCGCAAAGACAAAGAACTACATCACCGTCAACTTAAACTGAGATGCTGCTATTTTATGTTTTGTTTGGAATACGTTGTTATGAAGTGATCAGGCCTTAGCTGGACGGCCTGCCTGATCACACCTTCAAACATTGAACCAGGGCACGAACGTGATTGCAACAACACCTTGCGAAAGACAGTTGCAGAAATCCCCTCCACCAGCCAGTAAACAGGGCCGAAAATATTAAACAACGCGCCCGATTTAGGTCAGCGGCCCCACCAGAGAGAAGACCACGGAAGATGGGTGTGTCGNCCTCCACCAGCCAGTAAACAGGGCCGAAAATATTAAACAACGCGCCCGATTTAGGTCAGCGGCCCCACCAGAGAGAATACCACCGAAGATGGGTGTGTCTGGCCGTCGTTAACCGCCTCCTAGAATTAGCCTCCGGCAACATGAACAAGGTGGGGACTTTCCAATTAGATTGTGACAGTAATGGCGTGAGGTATTAAATATTAACATAATTAAGAAGCGTATTGGTATTCAATTTAAGCTCCCCCGATCAATAGTCACGTAAATAGTTATTGTATAATCGTTATGGTCAATAACTCCATCTTATACTGCTGTGATCTACCTAATCATGACTAGAGACCTGAAAAATTCGCGGATTCATTTCGGGACAAGCTAGAATTGAAACACATGTATCTTAGCGTTACTTCTGCAATTGGCTCACGACCTATTTGACACCTCCTTCTGGACTGTACGCCAATAGTAAACAGGCAACAAAATGCTGTCCCAATCACGACCTCTCAGTGTGAAAGCAAGACAGCCAATGAGCAGTTAATATCTCCTTGAGTGTGCAAAAAATAATATGGAGTCTAGCCTAAAGGTCAATGAACTCGCGAATTTTTCTGGTCTCTAATCATGACTCATTATTGAGCTACGCCCTTAGACACTTTCGCGTACAAATGGCTTAAAAGCTAATTCGTAACAACGTGCGCCAAAGGGCGGTACACCGGCCTACCAGAGTGTGTCACGTGCTTACTCACGTTTCTTCACCCTCAACGTGAAATTTCTCATGGCGCATTTACAGCAGACAGCAGATACAAGCAGGAATAATACCACGAACTTACCCTTTATCATTCTTTTACTTTTGTAACAATTTAAATACTGTAAATTTCGCGGAAAAAAAAACAACACAAAATATACTGATTTCATGAATATGTGTAAAAAAAACTCTGTNGGGGGGGGGGTGCAGGTCATTGCTTGTTTGTTTTGTGTGATAAGCCGTCTCTGACCATTTGAGCAAAAAATAAATAAACTCATAGTGAGCAGCACCTTAAATTACGAGCTACATTGAGTATGTACACTGTATATTTTATATTTGTACGAAGAATTTTGTGAAAACTTAGACGTCATAAATATTTTTTTTACCACCACGTGTAATTAAGAGTAAATTTCACAAAACCTTAGTGTGTAAAGTATGAAACTGATGTTGAATTTTAACTAGTATAAGTATTTTAGACTACAAGTTTAACATAAACATCAAGCTGCATACACAATTTTGTATGTTTTTTAAAATAATATGTTGTAAATATACGATATTTCAGCTGTAGAGTTACAGGAAAACCTTTGGAAAATAGGACCCTCATAATTGTTTGTGACAAGTACAGAAAATTATTTACCGTGCACGTAATTATGGGCAGAATATAACATAGTTACGGTACTGCCTGCCGCTGAACAATATGGCGAGGCGATGCGAGGCCGAAAAGATGGCCGGCGTGCTCGGCCCGGAAGAGAATTCCTTATTTCGTCCGCTCCTGTCCGCACGCCTGATTTACAGCGCTCTGACGTCACATACATAATGCATGCGGGGGGCGAAACACACGTCGATGATATTTATTGCAGGAGAGGCCGCTCCTTTCGCTGCTCGCGGGGCTGTTGGACCTGGCAGCAGTTTCCGAAGTCTGTCTCCATCCAGCTGCAAGACGAAGCGCCTGCTTGAAGTTGTGTGGGGCCGCAGTGGCTCAGCGGATAGGACACTCGCCTCCCACAAAGGCAGGCGTACCGGGTTCGATTCCCGGCGGGGCCGCTCCCAGATTATCGTGCCGGGAGTTGCCGCTGTTAGGCGGGTTTCCTCGGGATTATCCCGTTTCCCCCCGACCTTGCATTCCGGCGCTGCTCCGTACTCGCCTCGCTTCGCCCTCCATCGACTCTCAAGACCTCGGTTTTTAAGAGCCGCCCAAATCTCTCCACTCGACTCCCTTGAAGCTGTTTTCCGCATTCGACGCGCAGCAACACGGGAGCAGTAAAGGTGAGATTGACACGCGCATCAAGTGTCCCGTAGCCTCTAAGCATAATATAGTGGTTCGCTATGGAGACTCTCGTCGTCCTGCCTTTAAACCACGAGACTTTATAGCATTATAAACATGCTGAACTGCGAAATGTATTGAAAATTTTGTCCCTTACTATCTTGAAGTGGGATTTCTTTTCATGCGAAAACAGATAGCGAATGTGCACAATGAGCTAAAAATGTGTATCGCAAAGGTTCTGAAATGCAGTGCGCGCATCACTTATGGAGGATACTTAAAACGGAGGAAAGGTAGGTTTATGCTGCTACGAACAAGCATTAAGTTACTTTTATCCGCAACGCATAAAAAGTCAAGCACGTGCATCAAATTTACGAGCCGGATATGGAAGAGTAAAACTTTACGATTCCTCGAGCAAGCACTTCTGTCTTACAGATTGACGGTAGCGGAAGGAAGCGGGAACATTAGCTCCACGACCCATCTACATTGTACTCCGAAGAAAATAACTCGGGTAATTACCAATGAATATTGGCTCTTCGCGGTTTATTGACCACTTCTGAAAGTCCTGACCAGGATCTACTTTCTTCTCGATTGGTGTCCTTCCTCCTGTTGTAACATTTACATTGCCATGGGCCTGATAACTTATTTCACGCGTCACTCGAGAGAAAACCTTGGAACTGTTAGCAATGTAAATGTGTTATTAATAGGCTAATTCATGAAGTTATACAGAATGTTTCAGCAAAAGCGTTTCGATATTGGATCCGCTTGGTACAGGAGGCCAGCTCATTAATCCTAACTAATATTATAAATGCGAAAGTGTGTTTGTTTGTTTGTTTGTTCTTCTTTCACGTCGCAACGGAGCAACGGATCGACGTGATTTTTTTGTACAGAGATAGTTGGAGGGCCGGGAAGTGACATAGGCTTCTTTTTATCCCGAATAAAATATCTCATTCCCTCAGGAAATTTTTTAAAATAAAAATAGTGCTCAGGTTACAATGCTGCGTCAATGTAAGTTGTTAGTGTGGGACGAAAACACAATGTCACAAAGAGGCTCTGCGATAAAATATATGTCTTTAGATTAGAAAAAGAAAAAACCAAGAAATGACTTCATGCAAAATATTTAAATGTAAAAAAAAAAGTATGTTTAAATTTAAAATATTTGTCTAATGATTATTTATCTCATAATTAACACAAAGTAAAATTCAACTTTATTAAAAAAAAAAAACCTAAACAATAATTCTGTAGTCCACGTGATCGGAGCCTCAATCACAGCTAGTAATACCATAAACAGAAAAAAATTAGGTGTGTTGATAATGCCCAGTATGAAATGGTTCTCATCCAAAATATTACGTAACAAAGTGCGCACGCATGCAGTGCGTTGTGCGTCTGGTGTAATTTTCTCGACTTACTTAAGTTTCGTTCGTGTGGGGTGGAGGAATGGTATGAAAGTAGTTCTTTATCAGGGTTTCAGTAAGTCCGGAAGTGATCGTGTACGGACTGCATGTAGTAAGAGCAGTGAAGTCGTTACATCTGCTAGAGTTTCACAACTTTCTGTTTATGCTTCGTCGTGCGAAAAATTTCGTTAGACCTTTTCAAACGAAACTTATGGCAATAAATGGACACGCTCAAAATCGCCGGGGAATGATTTCCATTAAGACGCTTGGTTTGCGGCATGATAGCGCCACGGGCAATCGGAAATTCTTTATAAAAAAACGTGGAGAATCTCTGTAATTGCTTATTTTCTTATATTTTATTGTTTATGTGTAATTCTGGGAGAGGGGAAGAGGCGATACATTATAGGCCCTTTCGAGCAATATTTTTTTCTCAGGTCACAGTCGCATTGCCAACACCGAAATCACAATGGAAATTTGTTCGTGTTTAAAAATTATAAACTTGTGGACAACGAAAAATATCTTTGCTCAAAAAAAAATTTCACTTTTAATATATAGCAAATTAAACAATGACAATTTTGTGACATCACTCCATAGTCGCACAGTTATTGCTTGTTCCACTTGGTGCTTTGCGCTTTGCCGGCTGTCGTGTTTACCGATATCGTTAGCGGTCAAATTGGTTTGCTAGAAGGACGTTGAAAATACAAACGAGCTTGAGAGAGTACTGGAAGTCAAACCTCAAAATAATGCACATCAATTCCGAACTGAATAAAAAGTAGGAAAAAAAAAAACTAAAAGCAATGTCACACTACGTTTACCTTGGAAGACGGGTTCTTTATATTCGTTAAGTTTGTGTCATCAGGGAAGTCAATACCTGGATTCATAAATTGTATTGTGCTGATGTGCTTTGACTAATGTTGTCATGTTCGCAATATAAGTGAGACGTGTTTACAATTTCTAGCTCGAAATAACAGCTCGGGGAAATACATGGCTCTGTGGCCGTGTCCATGAACGGAGACGTGTTGCACGTGAAGGGTACTTATGATCGACGCTGTACAGTTGCCGGCGCTTCCGGCATCTTCCCTGGCATTAATCTGACTTGTTGAAGTTTGCCCACCTATCGTCTGTGATTGGTTGATACTGACGTAAGCGAGCACGCACCGCGTTGTTCACTGGCTGCGAGAAGCACGCTTGACACAAGTACAGCGCTCATTAAAAATCAGACGATTGCAACACTTGAACTCGTAAATGAGTCTAAGACTGAACGGGTCAAACTTTTTTTTCCCATGTACGTTATAGCTACGGCGTAGTGTACTAGTCTTTCCAGTCAGAATTTAGTGTACAGTCTATTAGCAGTAACTTCACACTTTTTCAATCAAACTTCTGAAAAATCATCCCAGGTGTGACGTCTTTCGTTCTTTCCTAAATACGTCATCTATCACAGACGTTTTATGCTTCTGTTAACGTAAAAGTTTCTTATTTTTTGTTAATATTTTACCTACATACAGGAGCAGTGATATTTCGCGAAAATATTTCGAGACAAGATACAGTCCAAAGCACTGTAGGGTCGTCCAGCTTCTTTGATTGGCTAACAAAATGTCCTGGCCCGTGTTAACAGTTTGCGCACGAATCACGAAGGTCCAGTGTCGCAGTTACTTAGTCCTGAGTGGCTTGGTCAAAGACGGATATGGCACCAGCAGCAAACGGAGGTATAACAACAGCTGAGGTGTGTATAGTGTTGAAGTCTACTGTGTGCTCCGATTTTTACGCGAAAAGTCACTGACTATATATATATATATATATATATACATACACTACAATTACAATTAGGACCACCTGTTTTTCGCGAAATATTTCAGGATTTGTACTGCGGAACAAATTAGTTCAGAAACAATGTTGTGGTTGGACGATCTCAACTTTCACACGCATTGCCTCTGGCAGTCTTTCACGGACGTTGAGTATCGGCGTAACTTAAGTCTGATTGGCCCAGTCGAGTATAAAATGTCTTCTCATACAGACACGTGGCTAATATCCAAAGGAGATTTGCAGGTGTGTACGTACGAAGTTGGAGTACAGCCTTCGTGTGAATATTTTTTGCGTAAAAACAGATGGACTTAATTATATTTCAGTTATAATTAATATGAATGAAAACAGAGAGAAAATAGGTAGGTGTTGGTAATGCCTAGTAAAAATTGTTCTCATACGAAATAACTTGTTATTAAAGTGCGTGCGCACATATGTTATGTGTTTTTGTTGTAATTTTCCGAACTTAGTCAGGCTTCATTTGCAATAAGGCGGAGGAATTGCATAAAAGTAAACTTTTGCAGGGGCTCAGAAAAGTTGCAAGTAACCATGAATGGACTGCATACGGAATGTTACACAGGAAATTACATTTTAGTGTTAAACACTCTGAACTGAGCAGTAAACAGAGTTCAAAAACAGAAGTTCCTGGCGTAATGGGGTACATTATTCGTTGTTAGGTTACAGTCTTAAGTCTCATAAACACTTGCTGGCAATAATCTCCAGTGGAAATACTCTTTTAGTAGCCTCTTTAAACCACAGCGCTAAAAAAACTGTTCATTGCAAGGCCTATGTTATTTTTTTACCTGTCACTGACTATGGTAAAGGGATTCAGACGGTCAAGCATTTTGGCAACGAGAATTTCTTTTAAAATCTTATTACTAACGTGCATTAATCCACCTGGCATTTAACCCAACAATTTAATCCGTTGGCGTTTGGTATCACAGGTACTTAGCTTAAAAAACGTTTCGACGAAGCATCATACATTTTTTTTTTCGTATACCGGTGCACACAGGGGCTTATTTAAAACAAAAGTAGAATGCCAGCATTGTTAAACCAATGGCATTCACCATTAAAAACTACGACTAGACTTAAGTTCATTGCAAAGCCTATCGGCAGATACTTTTTAATTTTTTATTAAAAAAATGTTTGTATTAAAGCATTTTTATTAAAATACTTTACTTGATTAAAATAATTTCTAGGGTTTCGGGTTACTGGAATAACCGGCCGTGGATTGGAAGCGGCGAGAGTGGAGATAAACAAGGCGGCCAGCGGGGGCTGTGACGTCATCCAAGATGGCGGACAACTCCTACCTCCTACTCCTGAAATCCTGTGCCAAAGTCGGCTATCTCAAACTACTTGCAATTTTTTTGCATGTTTGTTTTCCATGATGTTTGGTAAAATATGGTCATTTGTTTATGTGTACACTTTTGCATTTCTATTTGGCACGTTTTAAATTGATTGATTTTCTCGTAATCAGCTACTGCCGATACCGTGTTATCTCAATGTGGGACAGACATTATAATATAATGGAAAATTTTTTATTACTCTTACAGACGTGAAATGAATCGTGAAAGAAAAATAATTTATATTTATATATAAAAGTTATGTTATTACGTGTGCCTTGGCAAGTTTGGGTTTTAAATATAATATCTGTAAATTAAGTTATGGAGGAAGGTAGACAAATGCAAAATGGTGGGTATAGCTGCCCCTTTAGCATCAGCGCTTCGTTGATTGGCTCTTGTCCCAGTGCGTGGCCAGTTTTCAATCAGAATAGATAGCACAGTAGTGTAGTAGTAGGTGATTTTCTTCACCTTTAGAAGGTTTGTTATTGGTCGTAGAGGGAGTATCTAATAAACCGTGGTCCAATACCAAATCTGACTTAAAATGTAAGTCACAGTTTTGTTATTGCTAGTGTACATTAAATGCACATGGTAAAATTTTCTCGTAATTGTTACAGACAATTATTCGGAAATTAGTTGCAAGTGGAGATATTTGGACTGCTCTTAGCATTGAGGTCTTCAGAGCCGATGAGGGTTTGAGGTGGGTACGGAACACCGGAACGCAAGGGCGGGGAAAACAGGAGATCGCCGAGAAAACCCGCCGACTAGCGGCATCGTCTGGCACGAGTCCCGCATACGAAAATCCAGGAGTGACCCCGCCGGGAATCGAACCCGATTCACCAAGGTGGGAGGCGAGTAGTCTTACCACCACACCACCGCGGCCCCCACTACTTTCCAAATATTTTCTTGTAACTCTACAGCTGAAATGGTGTATTGTATTTACAACACATGCTTTTTAGAAAAAACACAAAAATTACTGTAGCTGAATATGTACAATGAACTTGAAGTCTACAACACTTGCTTTTCAAAACTCCACAAAACATCTTTGGTAAAGAGTTTTCAAATAATTGCTTGTACAAATACAGAAAAATTTTTACAGCGCAGCTTTTTTTAGAATTTATTCGGAAATTTTTATGTCCCTGCATATAAAGCAGGCCTGTGTTGGAACATGGAGTGTATTTACTGCGCAGTTGTCATGCTCACTCTTACCTGCATTCCCTCTACTGTTGACAACCCTGGATGTAGTTATTGTGCAACTGTTTTTAAGTGCACTGTCAAATTTCGTTTGTATTCGTACAAAGAATTCCTTGGAAAACAGTTGCCAAGCATGTGTTCATAACACTTTAAAATAAATTAGAGTAAATTTCACAAAACATTGTTGTGTTATTTGTAAAAACCAATGCTAAAGTTATGTCAAGCAAGGGTTGTAAACTTCAACTTTATTATAAACACTGAGCTACAGAAACAATTTTGTATGTTTTATAAAATAATGTGTCGTAAGTATGCAATATTTAAGCTGTAGAATTACGAGAAAACCTTTGGCAAATAGGTGCTAAAGAAATAATTTTAATACGTAGGCCTACAGACATTTTTACTGTGTGGCCATCATTATTACTCGTGCAAATTTTCATAAAATGGTATAGAAAACTAACAGGACTAAAACTGCCCTAAGATAGAGAGTGTACGTGTGATTTTACAGTTTAAACTATAAGCTAAAATTACAATGCAGTGTATTGTAACGTAGGTTAATAGGTAAATAAATATGCGGTTGTCAGAAGGGCGTGCTTAGTAGCCACGGTCACGTCTGTCTAGAGCGTAGAAGGAAAATTAGGTAGAGTGAGCAGTCAAGTTGCAGACTAACCACTCTACATGCTACATCATTCACTCTGATTTCTACTGCAAACAGCGCTGTCTGAAACCTCGTGGGTAGCATTAGAAGTGAAGAGATTTGGGTGGATCTTAACAACCAGGTCTTGAAAGCCGACGAGGGTGATTGAAGTTAGTATGGAGCAACGTCGAAATGAAAAGGGCGGGGGGAACGGGAGACCCCCGAGAAAACCCGCCGACCAGCGGCCTCATCGGGCATGATTCCAACATGAGAAAATCCGGGAGTGGCCCAGCCAGGGATTGAACCCGGTTCACCTTGGTGAGAGGCGAGCAGGCTAACCGCTGAACCACCGTGGCCCCTGGTAGTATTACCGGTTAGATCTTGTTCATTTCCTCTAACATAGTTTTGAAGCAAATGGGATGTATTTTAATTAGTCAAAGTTGGAAATTCAATATTAAAAAAAACCCCGTTCATCAGTGTTGAGCATGTGACTTGAACAGTTGTATTGGTGTCGGATAGGTCAATATTTTGCACATGCGCAGAAGACGATAATCAGTCCGCACGATGCTTACGGTTGCTTCCAACTTTTCTAAAGCCCTGCTAAAGTTTTATTTTCAGCATATTCCTCCGNTGAAGTCTACAACACTTGCTTTTCAAAACTCCACAAAACATCTTTGGTAAAGAGTTTTCAAATAATTGCTTGTACAAGTACAGAAAAATTTTTACAGCGCAGCTTTTTTTAGAATTTATTCGGAAATTTTTATGTCCCTGCNATATTTTGCACATGCGCAGAAGACGATAATCAGTCCGCACGATGCTTACGGTTGCTTCCAACTTTTCTAAAGCCCTGCTAAAGTTTTATTTTCAGCATATTCCTCCGCCTCTTGCGAACAAAGCCTAACCGAGTACAGAAAATTACACCAAAAGGACAACGCACCGCATTAGTATGCACTCAAAGTAATATTATTTTGCATAAGGACTATTTATTAGTAGGCATTATCAACACGCCCATTTTCCCCCTTGTTTTTATTCAGATTATTTATAAATTAAAAATTAAAATTTGTGGATAGAATATTACTAAAAGTTTAAGTTAATTAAAAACAAGATACTTTAATGTTAACGCGTGCCTAAAACGCTTGTAATATTTGACGTATTTAGGAAATAACCAAACACTCCATGCGTAGGGTGATTTTTCCAATGGTTAGATTAAAAAAATGCGAAGAAACCGCAAATAGACTATACCTCATCTTTAGGGGCAGTGGAATTTCGTGAAAATATTTCAAACCGAGTTGTCTTTCGAAACACTACAGGGTCGTTTACCCATTTTGATTGGCTGAATTACTTTTTGACACGTGTCAACTGTCTGCACACGAATCAAGTAGGAGCCATGACGACGTTGCCGTATTCTGAGTGGCCCGGTAAAATATACAGGATGATTTTAAAATCATGGGACAAACGTTGAGGGGTGGTAGAGCTCACNATTCTGAGTGGCCCGGTAAAATATACAGGATGATTTTAAAATCATGGGACAAACGTTGAGGGGTGGTAGAGCTCACAAAAAAAAAAAACAATTATTGTATAGGAATATATGGGCGGGAGTGACGCGTTGAGGCACAAACACAAAAATAACANATGCAAGTTTGGTAGCGTCGGTGGAGTGATTGGCGAACAGATTCCAATACGCCGGGTATTTCACGCACGCCACCATTGTCAGCCAATCACGCCATATGTGGAGGTCGCCAAGCATGCGTGACTGCTGATGGATGCATTTCCAACAACTGTTTTAACATTGTCTGTACGGAATCACTCGTTAAGTATGCTGCTAATGGACATTTTATGTTTCCGTTAATGTGTTATGTTTTTGTTTTGTGTTTGTGCCTCAACGCGTCACTTCCGCCC
Source organism: Clitarchus hookeri (assembly GCA_002778355.1). Taxonomy (NCBI): domain Eukaryota; kingdom Metazoa; phylum Arthropoda; class Insecta; order Phasmatodea; family Phasmatidae; genus Clitarchus; species Clitarchus hookeri. The sequence continues at coordinate 60,312 of NQII01005138.1, read as the reverse complement.
ATATATTCCTATACAATAATTGTTTTTTTTTTTTGTGAGCTCTACCACCCCTCATTGTTTGTCCCGTGATTTTTTAATCATCCTGTAGAAACGCCTTCTCGAGCAGACAGCAGCCGATGGCGATAGACAAACTGCTGTTGGATGCTTGTAGTACTGAAGCCTACCTTGTACTCGTATTTTTTTTCGCGAGAAATAACAGGCTCTGCTCGTCTCCAGCGTATTGTATGTCGAGGTGAGCGCGTGGTGGCCATGTCGGGTGACTGCAGCGCCCCTCGCGGCAGTCCCCGCGGTCGCCGTGGCAACCCTCGGCCGGCGTCGCGGGGGCGGCGTCGGCGGCGTATCGACCTGGAGGAGGAGGCGGCACCACCTCCCGTGCCCTCGGCAACCTTCGTCCGCGCTCGGCTCTCCTCGGTTCTCGCGCGCGCCTGTCCACTTCCATTTGACTCATTGTTATCAAGGGTCTTCCACTCCCTAGCAGGATGAAGTCCGAGAAATCAGGTGTTTTTCCCGTGTACGCCTATCTCAGCAAATACATGTTTCATAAAATACAATTTTTTTTCTCCGGAAAAGGTTACACGTAAACATCACTTTTTATTTTTATCCTTTTAAATTCATCAAAAAATAGTGAAATTGTTTATAATTTGGCATTTTTTTTCGGTTTTCCTGCGCATTAAAAGATGTCCAAGAGTCAGAAATTTCCCCCTAGGTTTTGAGGATATTTGATAAATTAGTGACATGATATCAATGATGGCTTAAAAAAAATTATAAAATCATTGAAAAAATAACGGTTAACGTGTATTTTTTTTTTTAGCTCAAGTATGAAAATTTTAACTTAGTCGTGATTCGCACAAATTTTAAAATGTATTTTAACACAAAGTTTGGTTACAACGTAAGTGTTTATTTCGGTCACGGTAATGTCATACTGCAATTACTCTGAAATCCAGTGGGCCGCGGTGGTGTAGTGTTTAGAGTACTCGACTCTCACGAAGGCGATCTGGGTTCAATTCCCGGTGTGTTCACTTTAGGATTTTCGCATATGGGAATAGTGCCGAGCGGGTTTTCTCGGGGATCTCCCGTTTCCCCTGCTCTTGCATTCCGGCGCTGCCCCGTACTCACCTCGCTTCACCCTCATCGGCTCTCAAGACCTCGTTGAGAGCCACCCGAATCTCTTCATTCACACTCATTCACTTTGAAATCCGACACCTGGTTGCCTCGGCTCCAGCCCGGAAGCCAAGACAACCGGTCTTACAATGGCCGCCAGAACCTGCAATCTTCTTCGAAGAGAAGCTTCTAACATATGCATATTGTTAGTTGTTATTCCAGTAGGAGTTGGAGCATAACACGGGCGTGGACCTGCCTTTGAGTGTCAGCTACAGGCAGACGAGGGTCCTAGCAGCATCATCTGTGGGGCACATCATTTGAAGTCTCGTGTTACGAGTGTCTGTCCAGGATTTCCAAGTACAAAAACTCCCCATACTTACGCGACTATTTAAAGTTCTTGATTTTTGTATAAACTTCAATTTTTTGAAATTTGTCGTCTGGATTTACAGTTGTGTTGGCTGTAACTCGGCGGTATATGCCTACAGTATTATAATGAACCCCGGATACAAGCTGTCTGTGACTTTTAGTTACGGAAAATGGGGTAGAAAACATAACGCAACTTATGACCTAACGTTATTATTAATGGGGAGACGCACCCTCGAAAATTTGGAAATAAAATTAGTTACTTGCAAAACATAAAAAACTGCTGTGTTTTCTCGAGCACCTTTCTGCTGAACGTGTTAAACCGAGGCAACGTTTTGTTTTCCTGCACTGTACACATGGCTGTCTCGTCATAAAATCTACAAACACTCACCGGTAATATACTTTCTTTAGTCAATAACATGGCAGCCACAATTTTCTAAACAACGGGCCATGTTATTAGCCGCCAAATATTCACGGATTGCAGATATCAAACCATGCTGACACTGTTGACTTTATTGTGTCATCTTACGTAGTTCACGACATTTTGCAAAATCTAATGTTAATTCGCAGACTTCAGGGATGTGTTTGTCCTTTGCTAATCACGTTGGGTCATAGATCGTATTAATGTTACTACCCCAAATTCCTTAATGAATATCTCACATAATTTGCACTTGCTGTTCGAGATAACTCTCTATATTTTGTTTGTCTGTATATAAAGTTTAAATTTTTTTTTTCTTTTTAATTAATGCTTAAAAATTATTCGGGAGGAGGGAGCAAGGTTTACAAGCTCAACTATACATAATATTAAACTACAAACTCCATACATTCGATGCCTTTCCCAAGATGCGATCCCAGAACCCCTCGCTGCCTTCCAAACAGCTATGACACAGTAGCAAGTCGTTGTCAGAAAAATAATATTATTGTTTAGTCAATACATAAGGCCTACATTTGCCTCAAACACAAATGTATAATCCGTTTATTCAAGACATCATTAATACGGCCGACTGCGATTCGTCAGTTTTCTATCAAACCAGTGTCATACACGTTTTAACTTTATTGTATTTTATTGCCTTGACTGAAACTCTTTGATGGGCGGTTCGTCTTCGAAGCCGTTGTGAGCAGCTGTTGTGGGAACTGGAAACGAAACCGGGACATCCAGCGTCGGTGTCTGGTTGTTGCAGTTTGATTACGGTCGTGTGAAAACTTTCGCACGCTATTTGCCTTGTACCGTTTAAATGGTAAATGGTTGTATTTAAAAAAATCTTTAGAAACTAGTTGCTGAGATTATTTTTTATTACTTTACTGTGGGATGCGTAAAACTAAACTAAACTTGAAATTGGGTGAAGTCCGTGAAAAAAGGGGGGGGGGGTGTACTGGTTCAACTCCCACTTCCAAAACATGAAGGATACATTACAAGAAAGAAAATATACAGTATATATATATGAATATATATATATATATATATTTGACAAGAGAGCAAAAAATTAGGGGAAAAAACGGCCTAATAAAGCAGTAAAAATAAGTAAAATACAAAATATAGGTGTAAACGTGTACTTTTGTTCTTCAGCTGAAACCTTTTTTATAAGTGCTGCTTTAACAATGAAGAAAATTCCCCCTTTTCTCGCCCTCCCCCTTTTTCAAATAAAATAAATACATTTCTGCCTACGCCACAGTAAGAAAGTAGGCCTTCTCTAGGCTTCAACTTTTCTTATAAACATAAAGATAAAAAAAGATTTTGTATGTTTCTCAAAACACACAAAAACGATTTTGTATTTTCCCTAAAACATGGTGTTGTAAAAACGCAATATTTTTATTGTAATAACAAATGGAAAAAAACAACGAGTTTCTAAAGAATTTTTTATAAAACACACAAAAATTTTACTGTGTGTGGCGTGCATTGATCAAGCTACATTCGTATGTGATTAAAAAGAAGTACCAACTATTGTTGATGTCGGTCCTTACTCTCGTATTTATCAAATGGAAATAAGCCAGCTTAATTGGACATGGAAGTANCAACTATTGTTGATGTCGGTCCTTACTCTCGTATTTATCAAATGGAAATAAGCCAGCTTAATTGGACATGGAAGTACTTTCCATGATTTGCACCTAACTTCACTATAACTTGCACCTTATTCAACCACAACTTGCTCCTAACTTCATCATACATTACTCATAACTTCACAATAACTTGCTCCTAACTTCACCATACATTACTCATAACTTCACAATAACTTGCTCCTAACTTCACCATACATTACTCATAACTTCACAATAACTTGCTCCTAACGTCACCATACATTACTCATAACTTTACAATAACTTGCTCATAACGTCACCATACATTACTCATAACTTCACAATAACTTGCTCCTAACTTCACCATACATTACTCATAACTTCACAATAACTTGCTCCTAACTTCACCATACATTACTCATAACTTCACAATAACTTGCTCATCACCTCACGAACAGCTACAGTTGAGTAATGGTCTCGCTAACCGCCCTGCCATAGCGAACCGGGTTTGAATCCCGGTAGAGCGAACAACCAATACATCACAGCTGAAATTTCATAAGTGGAAGGGAGAGAAAACAATAATTTCACTGCCATCTTATTATTATTCGTTCAGGGCAGTCATACCGATGCGGAACTCGTTCACGTTTAGAATGGTTTGCATCCAATAACAGAGTGTTTTATGTGTCGTTAGCTTTCAGTAACAATCTTTTCTAGCTACTGAAATCGAATTAAATTTTAGAGTTACTAACAAATGAGTTTCATGCGAAGTGATGACCAAAAAAAAAAATCTTATATGAATATAGGTCATATAGTCTAAAATTACGATGGGATGGTTTCTTTGTTCACCAGTCATCAAAATCTGTTCATTTTGTAAGATCAATCTACGACAAACTCCATTCTGCAAATTGCGCACACTTGTTACAAAGTACTTACGCTGGAGATGGTATAAAAAGTTAATAAATAATCTCATCTCCTGGAATGAAACATCATGTAATTTATTATTATATTCTATGTTACAATCTATCAGATCAGAATCAGATGAAAGTCGTCCATACGTCTTGGCCGGACAGTTATTTACAAAACTGTGAACAATATTGAAATGAATATCTTTACTTTGACCTCTCGTTTCCCTACTCCAACAATTCACAGAATGGAAAATACCTTGCCCCTCCCTCTTCTTGTTGTGGCCCCTGAGAGAATACTCAGAATTTTCGCAAGTGGCAAACATATGGCGTGTGTTACCGTCGGCAGTTTAATTTTCTCAGAGTACTCCTTTACCCTCCACTATTGCATTCCAAAACTATATCTCTACGTTATCACTCGCTTCACTCTATTGGCTCTAGAGACCTCACTACTCTCCTTCGCACCTGCGCTGTTAGCCAATTCCCAGTTCTCTCTCTTTCTCTCTCAAATGTACTGGCAGCATACCGCCCAGGGTTAAGGGCGTTGGCCATGAAAAATTTATTATTCTGTATTTGTACTACACTCTGTTCAACCTGTAGGCATTATCGGTGACTATTTCTTCCTCCCTTTTTCAGATCGCGTGGACTTTGCAAAATAACATGCCAGTCAATATTTTGCTTTTTTTTTTTTTTTTTTTAAATGTGCTTATTTGTACCAAACTATCTGCAGAAAATCTAAGAAAGGAAAATGAATTGTCCTGTCTTCATTTGCATTCAGGTATGCTCCAATAGAGCAGTTTTACAAAAATTCAGGTGAGGCCACATACCTGAAAAATGCAAGAATTTCCTTATTTTCAATTTTTTTTAAATTGTAAAAAAAAAAANTTCAGGTGAGGCCACATACCTGAAAAATGCAAGAATTTCCTTATTTTCAATTTTTTTTAAATTGTAAAAAAAAAAAAATTATATTGTACAATTTTAAAAACTCTTTAAATAGCTCTTGCCCTCTTCTTTGAGTGTCAATGATCNAAAAAAAAAAATTATATTGTACAATTTTAAAAACTCTTTAAATAGCTCTTGCCCTCTTCTTTGAGTGTCAATGATCTAATTCCAGTACGTAAGTTCGTTTTCTTTGTTTGTATATTTCTAAAAACGCAAAACTGTGATTTTGACTTGTATTTGTGTAAAAGATGTGAGCTCAAAATGTCTTCTTTTTTTCCCCCTTACGAGGAAAGAGTAGTTACTGATAATGTCTAAAAGTTAAACAGTAAGTGATACAAACATAAAAAAATACTTACATTATTTCGTGGCCAATGTCCTTAGCTTTAAATGCAGGCAGTAACGGGAAATGATTTCTTAAAATTGGTTTCAAAATCTCTATAATCAACTATGAACATTCTATAGCCATCGTCCGTTACGTTACTCCACTGGCAGCAGATTTCAAATATGAATATTACTTTTGCCAGAAACATTTTTTTTTGTTTCGCCTGAATACAGTCTCATTCACGGGCATTTGACAAACAANGAATATTACTTTTGCCAGAAACATTTTTTTTTGTTTCGCCTGAATACAGTCTCATTCACGGGCATTTGACAAACAAGAATTCTGATGACACAATGTGTTTCCTAACATATAGGGCAACGGTGGCCGAGCGGTTTAACTGCTCGCCTCCCACCTAGGTGAACCGGGCTAAACCCCAGCCGGTTCACTCCGAATTTTCGCATGTGGGAATCGTGCCGGACGATACCGTTGGTCGGCGGGTTTTCTCGGGGATCTCCCATTTCCTGGACCTTTCATTCCGGCGCTGCTCCATAGTCATCTCAATGACCCNGAATATTACTTTTGCCAGAAACATTTTTTTTTGTTTCGCCTGAATACAGTCTCATTCACGGGCATTTGACAAACAATGATGCCATAGAATTCTGATGACACAATGTGTTTCCTAACATATAGGGCAACGGTGGCCGAGCGGTTTAACTGCTCGCCTCCCACCTAGGTGAACCGGGCTAAACCCCAGCCGGTTCACTCCGAATTTTCGCATGTGGGAATCGTGCCGGACGATACCGTTGGTTGGCGGGTTTTCTCGGGGATCTCCCATTTCCTGGACCTTTCATTCCGGCGCTGCTCCATAGTCATCTCAATGACCCTCATCGGCTCTCAAGACCTCGGTGTTAAGAGCCGCCCAAATCTCTTCACTCTTCACACACTTAATCATCACAAATACCTTTGAAACAATATCACTAATGCGAAAATATTGTTTTTTTTCTCCCTAAAGGCAGCCTTTAACATTTACAANCTCTTCACTCTTCACACACTTAATCATCACAAATACCTTTGAAACAATATCACTAATGCGAAAATATTGTTTTTTTTTCTCCCTAAAGGCAGCCTTTAACATTTACATACATTTCGTTTTAGGTCGGAGCGTCAGAGTACCTTCAGTATATACTGTTATTTAGATGTAGGCTAATATAAATATATACAATACATATGCGTCATATCCATGCATGCATTGTTACTGGAGAAATAAAACTCGCAAGTCATGTTTGTAATAGGCTATATATTGTTACATTTGTTAATAATTTACATTGTACAATATCCACTATTATTCTTTGGTAAACAGAGCAAACTTTCAGCGGTTTCCTCTTGTAGGTCGCGCTTCCAGACGAGACACAATTTTAAGTAAATAATACTATTTATATACAATTAAGTGTTTACTTGCTTTCGCAGCGCACACACACACACACACACACACTTATTCGCATTGAAAATCACAATAAAATGGTTTCAACAACCGCACGTGGAGCGATTGTCTGTACATCCACCTGCTGAAATTTCATGTAAACCGTATACTCATTGTAATGCAATATATCATCGTCTTCTTCACGTAACATCGCAAATAATTTACTGCTTTCTTTGTACAGCTAAATAATAACTTTTTTAAATTACATGAACGCATTACAAAAAAAATCTTTTAAACTCTCATGAGAACATTGCGAGAACAGTAGTTTTTTTTTTTAATTTTATCACATTTAAATTTACAATAATTCATAAACGTCCAAATTTTTTTTCCTTGGGGTCAATGAATTGCACTGTTTCCTCGCGTCTGCTAGAACATCTTCTGTGAATCTCAGAATTTCGCACTGCCTTTTCTTAGCCCATCTCATCTATATGCTGTTCACAGTTAATTGAGTACTTTTGAAAGCCCTTCTTAGGATGTAGTTTTCTCCTCATTTTGAGTTCTTGTACCATATGTAACATTAACAACACCATGGACTTCATCGCTTAATTTATGCATCATCTAAGTGAGTCAGGGGTAATTTTAAGAAAGTGCATGTGTTAATAATATGAAAATTCATGAGCTTGTGTTTATAAAACAATATACACTGACCGCATTACACTCTCATTACCAAGTAAAGTAGTAGAACTATTTTCTTAAATGATTTAACTGGGGAATTGCACGCAAGTGTGCACTGTAGCGCGTATGTAGTTATTGGCAGAGATTTCGATTTCTTTGAAAGGTTGATTTCTAAAGTACTCACTTTACCATGAGCAGCCTTTACTTGCGTCCTCCTCCCACCCCCTCTCCATAATCCACAGAGTTTGACTTTTCTCTTCCAAGAAAACGCTAGGTGGCTTTTCTTTCATTGCATTGTACACATTTAGATACATGGCGTCACTAGGTATTGCAAAAAAAAAAACACATCGTCTAATAGTGCACACATTTCCTTTATGTTATGTTACCTTATCCAGACGCTACGAAATCAGAAGAGTAAATCGTGCACCAACATGGATTACAAAAACCAGGGTGTGAATACTCCGTCCCAAACTCTTAAAGACAAACGTTCATCCTGAAGTAGTGATGTCCCACCATTTTCCGTGAAATCACAAAAAGTATAATAGAAGTTGTTCACGATAGTACCTTCCAGAAAAAGGCCGATCGTTCAAACCCAAGTACATAATAGCACATCAGAGCATAATATGTGCTCGGAATCACGTTGGCGTGACTCTAGACGTCGTCCTTAGAGAAATTTGAGAGACTGAAGTACATAGATGACTTATGAGAATATGAAGTGGTTCCTGCTCCCTCGATACCTCTAAAGGACAGCTGATTGCCATGAATCCTGAACACCATCGCACCCCAAAACTCATTGCGAGAACAGAGAGTCGCCCCTTTGTGAAACTTATATGTACTTAGAAGAGAAACGTCAGATGATCAGCAAGGATTTATTTGGGACGCTATCAGCGCAGAAGTGCTTCAGTTAGTTGAGCCAAGGGGTATCTCTGCACACCAATATCTACTACGAGATCACAAAGTCACCCCACCAAGGAGTCATATGCTTAGCCTAAAAGAGAAGCGCCACAGACACGGGAGGATCTGGACGGGTTTGGATACATCACAGACGCTCTCCCTCAACGAAGTTCGGCGCCCGTGGTGCTACTTCTGGAGAAGTGGTATGTGTGGTCGAAGTGGTCAGTGCCATCTGCTAAAGGTCATCCACGAGATCACAGTCACCCCCGACCTGGGGCCATATGTACCCCTTAGAAGAGAGGCGCCATAAAAATACAGGAAGACCTAGATGGTACGTGGGGACATTACAGACTCCTCCCTTGAATGCAGCCAATCCCCATGGCACTCCTCTTGAAGAAGTAGTGGAAGTCGTCGTGATCCGATGCATATACCAACATATTCTATGAGATCGCACTATCACACTGGCGTGGGCCCACACATCTTGCCTAGAAGATAAGCACCACAAACATGAGAGGAGCTGGATGGGGCATGGATATGTCACACACTCCCCCCTGAAGGCAGTCTGTCACCTGTGGCACTCTCCTGGAGAAATGGTGGTCATCGTAGTGATCCGATACATCCGCCAATGTCTTCTACGAGATCACATAGTCGCCCCAGCATGATGTTGTATGTATTACCAAGAAGAGAAGCGCCACAGACATGGGATGGCATAGACAGGGAGTGGGAGCATCACAGATTCCTCCCCCTGAAGGATGTCCATCCTCCTTGACATCACTACTGGCTGGCAAACTCCTCTTCGCCTGCGAGCACATGGCACTGCTCCTGGAGAGGTATTGGTCACAGTAGTTGTGGTCCGAGCTGTCCACCAAGGTCATCTACGAGATCACACAGTCACCCCAATACGTCTTGGCAAGAAGACAAGCGCCACAAACTCAAGAGGACCTAGACGGGACACGGGTACATCACAGACTCCCCTCCTGAAGTAACTGGACATCACTGCCGGCCGGCCAGCTCCTCCTCGGCGGCGAGTTCGCGGCGCAGTCGCTTGGCGGCGCTGCTCCTGGACAGGTGGTGGTCGTCGTCGTCGCGGTCCGAGCCGTCGGCCAGGTCGGCCAGCCCCTCCGCCTCCTCCTGCTTGCGCTTCGCCGTCGCCATCTCGGCCGCGTGCTTCTTGCGCCACTTGGTACGCCGGTTCTGGAACCACACCTGCAACACATCCCGACCACCTGGGATCAGACCTCGCCCACGCATCTACCACTCTCTACCTTGTTCACTGTCAGGCTAACTGAACACTTCTGGAGCTCCTGCTTAGTTAATTTTTTCTGGCTGTGAATACTTTCAGAGCCTTATGCAAAAAACAACATATTTAACACTTCTACTGATGTGAAAGTATATTGTAAATGTAAATCCTCTAGGCAGGCTCAACATCATGTTTGAGAGGAGGATGGTGATAGTAACATCTAGCTGTACTCCACACTGGGACAAACCTCTCATTCCTGCCAGTATGGTTAATGGATGAGGGGAAATGAGATGTTTATGAAGCAATGGTGGAATCAAAACATTGTATGAAACAGAATCACCCCGAGAAAAAAATCCATGTGACTACAGTGTCAGAAACACTATTCCCATGAGAACCCTGGTCTGAAAAAGCCCTTCCTGCCGAGGCCTTGGGACCAAAACATGGCCCACAGCGATGGGAGCCTATTGACTAACAACTGAGTCAACAGTGAGTGTCAAGTCAAAAGGGTAAACTTTTTAGAAATATAAATGTTATACTTGCATCAATTCTTATTAATATATGCATTTAATATATTTCAGTAGCCACTATTAAAAATATCACACTTCAAATGAATCATCAATTTCTGACGCAACTGTCCAGTACAGTTATAGCATTTCCTTTCTGTAGATGGATTTCTGAAGTGCATATTCAACCATGAATACTTTTAGTGCAGAAATCTGATGCCCTTATTGACTAACTTAGTTTATAAAACAACTGCAGCATCACCAGTATCTCAGGTAACTTTCTCTATTGCTTATAAAACTTTTCTCACAAAACTGTACATTTAATTAAACATAATCAACAAAACTATTCTTGTACCGCAAAATTGTGCACCCATTCCTTACTACATAACTTTTAAATTAATTGTACACAAGAAATATTAATGTAATTAATATTATATATCACATAATATTAAAATATATGGATATAATATTTTCACCAGGATCTCTTTTCAGCATAACTTGGTTTTTAGAGAAATTAAGTACACAAGTTACCAAAGGAAAATGGTTACAAATTCATTATTATTCTATGATTTTATACTTACGATTGTTACTACTGTCTTATGTATAAATGCATTTTATTAAAGTTTACAAAATAGTGACGGTTGTTCGCAGTCCGGACTCGGGCCTAAAGGTTCTAAAGGAAACAGTTACTTATGGACGCCAGGAAATGGAAAAAAAAAAAACATATATTTTCTTTGATTGGTTATTCAGCCACGTCATTAACACCATAAAAAGGCGCTGATATATAAAAAAAATACTGGAAGTGCAACTTTTTTCATTATTATTTTTAACTAAAGTTCATTCTGCAATACGAAATACTGGCCAAGCTCAGTTATTCAATTTTGTTAATTTACACCACTATATATATCTCTCAGCCCCTCAGATTGATTAGTTGAAGAACCAGGCAAATGCGATATGGCGATTGATCACTGTCTCTTGGGGAACATTCTCCATGTCGCTAATGAACTCAGTATCGCCTACATATGACGCAGAGTCACAGCTGGACATAGGAAGGCGCCGAGACATTGCACATTGGAGACTGACGGAAAATTCGACTAGTGACCACAGACTTGTTTTTTTATCTGAATTTTGTTCCAGCCCCTGAGACACAATAAGTTTCAAGGACACGATTATCACAGGTGCTGACTGGAAGAGCTTTGACGTGACGAAGTACAGAGAAGAACTCTCTGAAGATCTTCACCAAAGAACCTAGAATATATATGTGAGGCTACTCAGCAAACGCCCAAGCCAGGCATCTCTATAAATAAGAGGTGGGATGATTAACTTGAGAACATGAGGAAGGAAGTCAGGAAACTAAGAAGAGAAAATTAAGTAAAGAAGAGTGCCTTAGCAGAGGCAGCGAATNCGTTGAAGAACCAGGCAAATGCGATATGGCGATTGATCACTGTCTCTTGGGGAACATTCTCCATGTCGCTAATGAACTCAGTATCGCCTACATATGACGCAGAGTCACAGCTGGACATAGGAAGGCGCCGAGACATTGCACATTGGAGACTGACGGAAAATTCGACTAGTGACCACAGACTTGTTTTTTTATCTGAATTTTGTTCCAGCCCCTGGGACACAATAAGTTTCAAGGACACGATTATCACAGGTGCTGACTGGAAGAGCTTTGACGTGACGAAGTACAGAGAAGAACTCTCTGAAGATCTTCACCAAAGAACTGAAAATATATATGTGAGGCTACTCAGCAAACGCCCAAGCCAGGCATCTCTATAAATAAGAGGTGGGATGATTAACTTGAGAACATGAGGAAGGAAGTCAGGAAACTAAGAAGAGAAAATGAAGTAAAGAAGAGTGCCTTAGCAGAGGCAGCGAATGGTCGAGGACGAAGGCATATGATCAACTGAAGCCTTAGAGGTTATTGCAGTAGCAATACCCCTGGACTTTTTGGAAGAAGAACGAGGCTCACTTCTTGAGAAAACAAACCTAAGAGCAGCATCATTTGTCTTAAAGAGTGAAAAGAGAGAAGACACAACATGGGTCTGGCAGGAGAAATGGTACAGATTGGAGAAAGTGAGATTCACTTACCAGATCTTTCCCCAAACTGAGGAAAGCATAAGGCACCACTGGATTACTCCAGATTACTATTTGAGCCAAGATACTTTCTCGAAATGAAAATTTTAAAAGCCTAATTATATGGGTTTAATTAGTTAGACTGCTCACTATGTACAATCTATGGTATCGAAGATACTGTCCAGTATTGGACTGTCGGGTGTCAGAAGATAGAAGATGTAAGGATTGAGACATGTAGATAATTGGAAGTAGCTGTAGAAGAATTGCATATCGGAGGATCTATGATGAATAAACCGACTGCAAAGATAATATAAGAATTCGCAAGAAAGGTAATTAAAATATTAGGGGAGTTTGATATATTGATTGTAGGAAATATTCTAGATGAAGAAGAAAATCCTCAGTAAAGGACACAAGGACCCATGGCCCTAACAATGACTAATACAACTGCTATAGAAACACTGTANTAAAGGACACAAGGACCCATGGCCCTAACAATGACTAGTACAACTGCTATAGAAACACTGTTGTGGGAGTGGACCCACCACACAGATTGGGGTGTACACTCCGAAGCAAAAAGGAAGAACGTTCAGATGTACCCTTAGTAGGCAGCTGATGAGATGTGGTGAGGGGAGGGGGGTTGGCCCACAACTCGGAAGTAAAATATAATACAATAACGATGACGACAAGGCAATGAACACGAAACACGATGAATGGAGGAATGAATACAAGGCAACAACTACAAGGAAATTGAGACTAGAAGATGCAGACCAATGCAAGAAATAAGAAATGTGATTCACAATACAAGATTCAGGACCAAAGAAAAGACTACAGGGGGAGGGGGATAGAAAATATATTCCAAAGGCCCTCCTCATCGCTTGATGTCAGAAATGAAGGAATGAACCAATATTATTATCATCAAGAGACAGTGACACTGTGGAGAACATAGAAGTAATTAGAACGCCAGGATGATTGGGAAACTGGTAAATGGCAGGATGAGCGCCACCGCTCCACTATACTAGAGACTCTATTACCTTGGACTACCCGCTGTGTTATTAGACGCAAATAATAAAATCAGTGAAGTGGTGAATGTAGGGCAATCCACCAAGGAGGCGATAGTAAAGAAATTATGGAGAAGAAAATAAAGAGTGAAAGAGAAAGTAAACAAGTTATATGGTGATGGCAGCAAGCCAAAGGTCAAAATAAATCAAGAGGAAACAAACTAAATCAAAGGGAATCACTCATACCCTTGCATTACCCATAAAGGGAATAGGCGTGGAGGTGGTAAAAAAGAGTGACTGGTCTTGTCCAACAAAGCCACGTCCAGATGTTTTGTTGTTTTTAGATATTTAATTCGAAATTGCGTTATATACGATATCATATTGCTATGTTCGATGTAAACAACCGATGTAAAAAAACTCATATTTGGTGCAAAAAACAATGAGAGACAACGCTAAACGCCACGATATTGTAACACACACTGCCGCTTTCATGAAATGTACCAGAATACTGCTAGAAAAATATTCACACCTGACTAATTATTCGCTAAAGCATGGACCCTAATTGTTTTTATTGTTGTAATAATTAAAACTTTTTGTTTGAAGTGAATATTGATATTTGCTGTAATTTCCATACAGCGCTGTTATTGTATCAACAGACCACATTTCCACAGTATTCTATTTATTATTTACTTTATGTTTGTTTAATGGCCTTATCGTTGTTTTTCAAAATAAAATTAACTAAATGAAAACTATCGTCACTATAGAAGCTCCCCACCACCGCCATCTCTCAATGATTGGTCAAAATTTCCACTTTCCACTGAAAATTGTGCTAGTGGTCGGCAGAATCGTCCGTAGAACAATTCATATCAGCGGCCATACAAGATTGCAAGGAAGTTTCCACGAAAAGTATCATAGTCACACACAACATTTAAATTACTTCAATAATACAAAAAAAAAACAGTAATTACCAGTGGCTTAGACTTATAGAAAATATTGCGGGTGCTCGAAAACAAGCTAAGTTACGTAAAACTTTTCAAGTGCCGTATATTAAAAGTGGTATGGTTGAAGGCCAGATGGCAGCACCGGCCTGTTACTGCGCTGGATGACACTGCTCACAGCGCAATCCTGTGTCCAAAATAGAACTAGCGACGTAATATTGAGGTTTCAAAGGGCAGTAATGACGAAGACAATATGTAAAGCACTCTTGCAGTCGGCGCCAATGGTTACTATCCTACTGCTAGGACCGGCAGCAGGTGTCATGGCGCGTGTGTCCAAATACATAATATGTGGGTTTAAAGGAGCGTTCACTGCGCGGTAAATGTCCACAACTTCCACGTGAAACACGACTATTTTTTTTACGGCCTGAGGTCGACGACCTCTCTCGACGAAGGAGGTATAACTTGATGCCGTCCGTCAGGATTCAAGCCCGGCTTTTATCCGGTTCAGCGATCCGCGTTAAAACCGGGCTTAAAACACATCCCCTACCCTCCTACCACCCCTCTCTGGTAAGACAAACGAGCGGATCCAAGAAGGGAAAATGGCAGGGGATCGGCAGCAGTGGACGAAGACGAGTGTGCCGTCGACCATGTATCAAACCCGTTTCAGCCCCGGGCCGCTTCTTATGTACGGCTATTCCCTCGCACTCTCTTCTCATCCTTCTCCTATGTATATATATATATACACACTCAGGAAGCGGCACTTAACGTCGTTTATTTTGTTAACTATCGAGCGGCGTGACGTAATGAGGTCAGCAGAAGATGGCGAAGCCAGAGGGTTGGGGGGAGGGGATGAAACTACGGAAAAAGTAGGGAGGGGTTAGCGAAGGAAGGGGTGTAAGAAAATGAAGGGGGGTCGAAAGGTTCGCTAATTAGTTCTTCCTCCTCTCTCCCTTGTCTTCGGACTCAGTTTACTTCGCAAGCAGTACATCACCGCAGCCTTAATCATCCTTGCGCCTATCTTTTATCATAAAGTAAAGGGGGTTGAGGGAGGGGGATGCTGCAGCGAGGAGCTGCCTCCCTCCCCGCCACGCCCCCTCTCCTACTCTCCTGCTGGTAATCAAGTGTAATTATGCGTTGTATTTGCAAATTACACGGTCTTTAGGCCGGCATGTAATGCTCATTAATCATGAGCGGGGCTGGGGCGAGGCGGAGAGGGGGTGTAATGTACGCCCGGCCCTAAAGACCACCCCAACCCCTTCGGACAGCCAACCCTCCCCCACCACTCCTCCCCCGGGTGCCCTTATCGTCTAAATGAAGTGGTATTAGTTAGGCGGCTGTGCCATGGTGCGGGTAGGGGTAGGGTAGGTCGGACGGGAGATGCTTGCAAAATGCGGTCGGGAAAAGGGGAAGCTGCAAGCGACAAGGACAGTGAAGGTAAATGCTGGGTGCCTCTTACACTGTGAGGGAGAGAAACGGAGGGAATCTTCTCCTTTTTTTCCCCCTTATTCGAGTTGCCGAAGTTGGTAGCGCTGTTCTCCGACGGGAATGTCGATGCGTTGCACGTTCTTTTAACGTTCGCAGATGATTACTTTTTATTTTTAAATTTATCTATATGGTTTGATCATGTCCGCATTTAATTGCTCCTGGGGTGAGTGAGTGGCGTGAAGAGACTTGGGCAGCTCTTGACAACGTGGTCTTGAGAGCAGAAGAGGGTGAAGATAGCTGAGAATGGAGCAGCCCCGGAATGCAGGGGCGAGGGAAACAGGATATCCCCGAGAAAACCCGCATACCATCTGCATCGTCCGGCACGATTCCCACATGCAAAATTCCGGGGGCGATCCCCACCGGGCATCGAACCCGGTTCGCCTAGGTGGGAGGCGAGTAGTCTAGCCACTACCTCACCGTGGCCCCAATTGCTCCCGGAAATTGCTAATATTAGACCTGAAGTAAACTCTTGCCGGATTTAATACGAACGGTACTTTACAACAATATTTCACAAGCATTTCTTTAATTTCTACTTACGGATTGTAAATAATCCTTAGAGATGGTGATTTATCACGAGAATGTCGGTCAGCATGTTAGGTTTCAACGTCCTATGCACGTGTCTTCATTTGTTTCCTCACTAGTTGCAGTACATGTTAGGTGCTATTTCCTTGTTTGACTAGCCCAATGACACTTGTTTTGCTCTCTCCCACTCGACGTACACGATTCGCCTGGGAAAAACTGCAAACGTGCCATCTAATCAAAAAATATTAGGAAAATGAATGAAGAAATTTAACAAAAACTGCGTGAGCTACCCTTTTTAGTACACAAGCTCTCCAGTATTATTGAGGTAGTAATACAGGCATGGTTGATTTTCCTTACAACACGTACAGAAAATTCATTAATTGTAATACTTGTTTCTCACACAGACACAGTTATTAAAATAACTGCAGCCAGTTAAAGACAACATTTACAACAAGATTATATATTCAGAGCAAGCTTTCGATGCTGTAACAGATGTATTTAGGATAAAATAATATCTCGTTGTTTGTAAAATGTCAGTTTTATTTTCGAACTTATTTAATCCAGAATTTGGTAACAACTACTAGGCACTTATTTGCAAATTTCCAAAGAATCATTAAAATAATGTTTTTCCTTTGATTCGCGCGCGTATACACGTAAGTTCTGTTCTGACGACGACGAGTACCTTTATCACGATGGTCACACTACGACCTTTCGAATATCGACTCAACACCCGTAATTAAAACAAACATTTTTTTTTTTTTGGTTGAGTTATATTTTTACTGGGTCATAAACAACTCTTTGCTCATCGATCTCTTATTCAACCCTTTCGGACTCACTTTGATTTATAATTTAAGAAATGGGAAATAAGTAGGGCCAGTGACTTTTCGCGTAAAAATCGGAGCAGACAGTAGACTTCAATACTATATACACACCTCGGCTGTTGTTATACCTCCATTGGCTGCTGGTGCCGTGTCCGTCTTTGACCAAGCCACTCAGGACTAAGTAACTCCGACACTGAACCTCCGTGATTCGTGCGCAAACGGTTAACACGGGCCAGAACATATTTTAGCCAATCAAAGAAGCTGGACGACCCTACAGTGCTTTGGACTGCATCTTGTCTCGAAATCGTTTCGCGAAATATCACTGCCCCTAGCTATAAGAAATGTTTGAGACTTGCTGTACTTCGTTTGACTCAGATCTTGATTCGTTTTCACAAGCAGTGAAAATGTTCCACGACTAGTCGTACTCCAAAACGCTTTATTTCAGATCCACGTTCGTTATTGGACGTCTTGAATTGCTACGCGTTTTAGCGTTGTGCCAGCGAATCACGGATATTCAGCGCCGAAGTAAGTTCATTCTGACTGACGCAGCCGTTTTAGAAAATGTCTTCCCGCGAAGTCACGTGATCAGTAAACAAAATGAAACCGCAGGTGTACGACTATGACTAGGGGCAGTGATATTTCGCGAAAATATTTCGGGACCAGATAAAGTTCCAAGCACTGTAGAATCGTCTAGCTTTTTTGATTGGCTGAAGTATGTTCTGGTCCGTGTTAACTGTTTGCACACGAATCACGAAGGTACAGTGTCGGAGGTACGGAATCCTGAGTGGCTCAGTAAAATGCGGAAATGACACAAGCAGCCAATGGGGGTATGACAACAGCCGAGGTGTATATATAGTATTGAAGTCTACTGTGTGCTCCGATTTTTACGCGAAAAGTCACTGGCCTTAGGAATCCGTTGCCGAAAGGACAGATCATTGGACACTGACCCTCGCAGAGTACAGTATAGGCCAAATGTAAGCATCCTGTGCAACACGTCGACGATGATTATACACTTGCTTTATTACAATTTTGAAAAAAAAAATTACAGGGCTTGCAAATTAATAAACACTAATAGTCATTACTAGACATTAGTAGAACATATATACATTTAATACTAAACATAGTGTGCATATTTAGGTGCCGAAAAACATTTAAAATTAAGAGGTGATTATTACGTTTAAACATGTCCAGCAAACGCTGATGAACTGGCAGCTTTGTCGGCCAAATAAAAACACCTTTCATTCTCCCCTCTCGACGACCCTCCGACGACATACAGTGCTATTCAAAACGATCGTGGAGAAAAGCGGGTTTAAGATGGTTAACGTTCGCCGGCGTACGCAGGGTTAGGTAATAGGGGTGCAAATCACAAAATGAAAACCCATGTTTGGCGAGATTAAAAATACAAAGTAAGAATGTATTTATGCATTTAAACACAGTCATCACAAACAGTCCACATTATGTAAAACCATTTTCAATTTAGTGGTTGTTTCAAACACGCAGACTGCCAAGTAAAAAATACGTAATGTGCAAGATTATTATTTTTATTTACCTGTTGACATTATGCATTGGGGGATGCAGCTGCACCCCTTGCACCCCCCTTTCGCACGCCTATGTTAAGGATTCAGTGAGTTCTTATGAACTCTAAATCTGAAGGGGCCACGGTGGTTGAGTGGATAGACTGTTCGCCTCCCACCTAGTCGAACCAGGTTCTGTCCCCAGCCGGGTCGGCCTCGGATTTTCGCATGTGGGAATTGTGCCGGGCGATGCCGCTGGTCAGCGGGTTTTCTCGGGGATCTCCCGTTTCCCCCGTCCTTTACGACGCTACTCCATCCTCACTTCAATCTGCTCTCAAGACCTCGCTGTTAAGAGCCACCCAAATCTCTTCACTCACTCACTAAATCTGAATCAGTGGAGTTATTCTTACTGAAACTTCAGTTGTTACCTGCTTAAGAATCGGTTGAATGCACTGACGTTTTATTGCCAGGCCAGTGCATTTTACTAGAAACCATTAAAAATCACTGTCGAATCAGTGTATTCCAAAAACTAAAATAATTACTAGAATTTGGTAATTACAGTGCCGAAGATTCAACAGACCTGAAGTCAAATTTACCGACTTGGAGGAGTTTTAGAGCGATAAGAACTCTGCTGAAATTCTTGCCAACTGTGTAGTTCTGCCCTTCCAATTGTACCAATTAGCTTCCTATAAATCCTTATTTCATCTCACAAGCTATGAATAAATACTAATTACAGCAGTCTGATTAACAAAACCCTCATGCACTGGCACTGTCTTTCCAACAAATTATATCACGTGGATCCATTTCAGCCAAACTGGTAAACGTCGGGTTACCGGCATTATGATGCTTACGGAAAAACAGAACCCCAAAAGTCCACTTCCTGCTTTAGCTGTTATACCTGTTATCAACACTGGCACAGTAACAGTGACTGGTATCGTTGTGTCGCTGTTATGACAATCTAGAAAAATTAAGATCGTATATGTGTAAACTGTTATGGCAAATATTACTCTGTTAAAAATAGAAGGTACCGGTAGAGATGAAAAACAATAACGCCGTAAGAAACTGTTCGCAAATGTATTACATCACGGTATACAAAGTATTGAAAACAAAACAAAAAAAAGCAGTTTACATAATGTGTACTCTGAACCACTTTTTTATAGAATTAAAATGTTTACTTAAAAAACTGAAATATACTTTATAAAATACAAAAAAACTATTTTTTAAAATCTATTTCCAGAACAATAAAAATTAAAATATTTTTCGAAATATTAATAGCGGATTAAAAAATATCTTCTCCTAGATAAATTTACAGAGATTTTCTTGAAACATTAATTTACAACTAATTTTACAAAATAGATTAATTAATTAGTTGAGAAATCCAATTTACAACTTTAAAGTCAGTTGGACAATTGCAAAATAAAGTTACAAATTATATTTATAAATAAATGTACAAATAAATGTGCGAATAAATTTGCTTCTCAAATTCAGTGAAGGCAAAAATGCGACAGTATTATTTAAATTTTATTGTAAAATAATTTGAAATAGTAAATTAAAAACACATAAATTTTGGTTGCTTCTATAAATATTTTTTTCATACATCCTTTACTGCATTTGTATTTAGTTCGAGAAGGTATAATGCAGCGAATTCCCCAATTTTCGATATTAAGGACGCTAAACATGTATCTATTTGCATCCCGTTATATCATAATTTTTCCATACTATGTATAAGCTAAAAAATTCAATAATTACATTGCATATAACAAAAAGGTGAGACACAGAACTGACTTGTAGATTCGTGTAGTCTATATCTAAATTTATGCTGCCAACGAATCACAAAAAAATAGTTACATGTCTCGTATCTTACTAAGTGGTGGATGGATATTAGAAATTTTGGATTTTAGCCTACTTTCCGAAGGAAAGATAGGTTTATCCAATAACCCGGATGTCTGTCTGGAATGTATGCCACCCCCCCCCCATAACTTTAAAACCCAACAACCGAATTTAACCTAACTGCAGCCACATATAGTATTTAGTAATGACATAATGACATCGGACTTTTATAGTTTTCGATTATGCCGGGTACTTTCTAAATGGCGGCAAATTTAATATTTAAGGCCTTGAACTATTAAACTGATTAAAACCAAAGTGGTCCCATTATTAGTACATGATATAAGCAATGAAAATAGAAATCGATTACCTTATTGGTAAGTCATTGTAGAAAATAGCACAAATTGAAAAAAAAAAACTTTTTCAGTATATCTCTGAAATCATTTAACCGATTTAAACCAAATATGGTACACTGACTATGTATGATGTATTAATTGAATTTAGAAACTCACAATGTTATTAGTCCACCATTTTGGAAAATAGTACAAATTGAAAAATAAAGCCTTTACATCATTTCTCGGGAATAATTTATCAAAATTAAACCAGATTTAGTACGTTAGCGGTGCATGATGTAAGTGTTGAATTAATAAAGTACTGTTATTAATCTGCCAATTTTTAAGATGACACAGCATGAAAAATAAAGCTGTTACATTATATCTCTGTAACGGCAATACCTATTTATGCCATATTTGCATATAAGTAGAGACCGGAAAAAATCGCAGTTCAATGACCTGCAGGCTAGACTCCACAGTCTTATGTACAAATATGAGGATATTAAATGCACATTGGTTGTCTGCTGTCACAGTGGAAGGCGGCGATTGGGCCAGCGTTCTCCAAGAGGTGTCAAACACCGTGTGCACCAATAGCTAAAGTTATATCAACACACGTGTTTTGAATTATAGCACGTCTCAAAATGAATTAGCGAATTTTTCAGGTCTATACATATAAGTAATACGATTATAGGCTATTTTAATACATCCAATTTAAATGGAAAATAAAATTATTTTCAAAATAACGGCAATATAGATATTTTAGAATAATTTGAAATACATACAATATTGTTTGACCAATTTCGACCAAAATTATTCTGCTGAAAGCATCTTTTACAGGCATAAAATTTGTCAAAACATAGCCTTTTTTCTCCACAGCGCCAAGTAAAAAAAAAGGTTTTAATGTCATATCTCAGGACACAATCAACCGATTCGTACTAAATTTGATACTGAAATAATACTACTATACGTCATGTAAACCGAAGTTGATGCTCCGAATCCTACCTCTGTGTTGTAGTTGGCTGTACGCCAGATTATGGTACGAGGCGTCCTGTGTTCGAATCCCAGGCAAGGCACCTGTGTATTTGTAACTGTCTCACTAGTATTGCACTAGTTTCTGCTTGCATCTCTAACTACACCGATGTCAACGACACGTCAATACCCACCTACCATCTAACATTTTAAAAACTTCATCAGAATTATTTGCATCCATGTAGAGGAAAGTGGGATAGTTAGTTATATCGATAACTTCTTGTTTTGTTTGGTCGTCCTGTATACTAAATTAAGATCTGGAGTTATAGTGGTCCTGTAGATATATTTCTCATAACTTCACGTTGCCATTTGATCCACGCATTAGTCCTCAGGCAGGCTGTTCACGTTAAACACGCACTTCTAAAACCAACATTTGAAAAAAAAAATGTCACTGCCTGTTAACTACATACAGTACTCACTGTATTGCAGGCGCCCGTTTGAGTTGGCAGCAAAAATGGAGTAAAATAGTTCGTAGGTTTGACGTTGTATTGTGAGTGCAGTGTTCAAATTTATTACAAATGAAGTTGATTATTTATATTTTTGGATTTATGCACATTAGAGTACCAACTGGCTCATTAACAAAAAGTTGAGGTTCATAAAAATCTCACTCTTTCACTTCACTGACGCATGAATAAGGTAATTAGGTCCATGAGTGCGTAAATGTTACAAAGGAAGCATACAAAATGAGGAGAAAAGTAAATTATACGCAGGACTTTCAAAATTGCTCTGTTCACCGCAAATAGCATATAAATAGCAATATTGATGTTTACGTGTAAGTTATAACTGTTAGAAAGAATTAAACAAACCTGTGCTCTCGGAAGTTGCCAATTAACTTTAAACCAATTATGCTAAACTGTTTAAACTGTTGTCACTTATTTTTCCTGCTTGTAAATGTTTTGCGTTTTCTTCCCACGGCAGATATCGCTGAAACCATCCTTTACTCACAAACAATACCACCGTGTTTTCCGCCTGAGTTAAGGAAAACTTAAACTTAAGTTAACAATGAACACGTTGCGTTAACTCTGCGTAATCGTTATCTCCAGGTATTAGATTTCGCAGCAGTGTACTCACATTAAATTAATAATGACATAAAGTTAGTGTTTCCATGCGGGAATTTGGCCCAACTTCACCATAAAGTAAAGTTATCGTAGTGTCAGCCAATCAGATTGAAGAATTGACGTTTCTTCTTGAACTTGTGTGTTTGTTTTTATTCCTACCATATTCTGCGTAGATTGTATATTGTGTTAATGGTATATGGTTTAAATTAAAGTTTTAATTCTTAATTTCAGTAGTGCGTTTTCGAATAATGAGAAACTGAATATCTAAAAATACCAAATATATAGACAATCTTTGAGCGTAAAAAGGCGTTAATTTAAGTGAGAGAAATGTTGATATTGGCATATATATATGTGTGTTTGAAATAAAATGTCTATACAGGACGCTCTGGTAAAAGTGTGCAATATTGTGGGAAAATGTAGTACACATCAAAACAAGAAACCAATGTCTTATAATCATGGGTCCTAAAATGCATCCCGTAGGAAATAAGTACACTGTTTCAAACTACAGCAGATCCTCAATTTGATGTCCGTTCGCAGTAACAGGTCCTTCTGCCCTGCGCATAATGGAATCTCGCACTCTTTGAAACACACCTGGTACGTTGTAGATGTGCTGACAAGCATTGGCAATGCGCTCCTGACGCCAGGGGAATGAGAAGGACACGGTACTGGACCGCCCCGTCCAATCCATCTCCTAGAAAATGTCTCTCCTAAGTGTCGTTGGACTCAGCGCAGAAAGCGAGCTTCATGCACGAGCCACATCGGTATTCTCTCCTGAAATGGCACGTTCTCAAGCAAAAAAAGGTAATATGTCAGCCACAGAGATATGGTAACTGGGCCCGGTCAATCGGTTTGCTAGAAAATGTGCTCCAATTTCAATCTGTCGCTGAACACACCAACCCATACGTCGACTGCGAATTGGTACTGATGCCTCGCCTCAACAGTTGCGTGATGAGTGAGATCGACCCAGAACGCGTGTGTTGTGGAAGTTCACGACCCCATCCCTCGTAAAGGCTGCCTCATCGGTGGACAGTATCTTTGAGATGAAGAGTTAGGTCTTCACCACACGTCTCTAACAGCCTTCGACTGTATCCACTCCAGCAGGATAGTCCTGTGTCCGAAGGCCTTGGGCACGTTGCACGTGGCGATGGTAGAGCAACTGTGCGCGTAGGAGCGACGAGACGAGAGGATGGCATGGGTCCTCTGCCGCTGCTGTTCGTCGTCCACTAGTTCCATCCGTCGCCGCACCCGCTCCTCCAGCTGAGGCGCGCTAGTCGTGCGTGGCTTGCAACGCCCAGCCGCCCGTGTTGCTATACCTCCAGCTTCCCCAACACTCGGGAACAGTCTGCTCAATAGGTCTATAGATGGTACCCTGCGGGCTGGATGTCGTCCAGCATAAACAACACGATGTTATGGTGTGATCAGGCCTTAGCTGAACGGCTTGCCTGATCACACCTTCAAACATTAAACCCTGGAAACGAGCGGGATTGCAACGCCACCATTTGGTCGTCGATCTTTGCGAAAGAAGACAGTTGCAGAAATCCCCTCCACCGGTCACTGAGCGGGGCCGCATAACCACGCGCTTGATATAGGCCGGCGTCTGTCTGTCGTCGTGCGTCTTTCGTCTTTAGTCCTTTGGGCGACCCGACCAGCGAAGCAGACCAGGAAGGTGGGTGTGTCCGGCCGGCGTTAACCGTCTCACAGAATCAGCCTCCGGCAACATTAACAAGGTGATGACTTTCCAGTTAGGTTTAATTAAAATGGCGTGAATCATAATGTAATTGAATAATCACCTTAAATTCAATTTAAAGCTCCCCCGATCAATAGTAATTTAAATAGCAACTGTATAATCTTCATGTAACATAATCTCATCAGATACTCTTGTGCTCTACCGAATCATGAGTTATTATTGAGCTACGCTACGTCCCTAAATACTGTCAAGTACGAGCTAGCTGCAAAGCTTAGTTCGTAACAATGCTATTTAAATGTGGCTCCCCGGCGGGGAATCGAACCCAGGTCTCCCGCGTGACAGGCGGGGATACTGACCACTAACAACGTGATCGACTGTTACTGCCATGTGCTTCACCGTAGCAGAGGACCACGTCCGCCATTTACCGCTTTGAATAGTGCGCTCCCATCGTTAAGCAGAGTATTCTGTGGGCGAAGAGAGAACGCAAAACCAATTCACGGTATCCACAACGTCGTTGGGATAACACTTTCAGACACTATTTGATGTACCGTTTCATGCGTTGCAAACGAAAATATTTTGCGATGCGTGCTGTACATAAGTCGGCACAACGCTTGTTTCGTTGTCACAGCCAATGGGCTGTAGGCTATGTGTTCGGCTAGTTACGTGAACCAGTTGTGAACTAGACCAGTAAGACAAGCTACGTGATGTAAGTTGTTCGAGATGACTTTGGCCCTTGGAAATAACCTGCGGTGGCTCCGAATTATCATTATCAAAAACTTTAAACACATCAGTAAGAGTTAAACAACTTGTGCCGTAGTGAAAGTGAATTTGATAGTGTTGGGCTGTCGACTGTCTATGTCTAGGTTTTTGCACTAGAAAATTGTAATCTCGCCAATTTGCTACGCAGCTGTGCGTTGGCGACGACCGTGGTCGTACACAGCGTCCCGCTCTCAGCACAGTGTTGCCAGAGTACTCCAGCGTTGCCACGCTACTGGCAGGCTGATTAACAAAAGAAGGGTGGCGGAGGAGATGGCCTGATTAAGAGGATTTCATATGTTTACGTCCCTGACAACTCGTAAGAAAATCTGATCCTGCGACGCAAAGCTAAGCGGCTCCGTTGAAACTGAAACATGTGATAAACCCTTTCGTTGTGATTGCATGGAGTGCACGCAACGCAGATTATGGTTTTTTTAGGCTGCAAAAAGATAACTTATCACTAGAGACCAGAAAAATTCGCGAGTTCAGTGACCTGCAGGCTAGACTCTCCAGTCTTATGTGAAAATATGCCGATATCAACCGCACATTAGTTGTCTGCTGCCACAGTATAAGGCGACGATAAGGCCAGCCTTCTCCAGGAGGTGTAAAACACCGTGTGCACCAATAGCTAAAGTTTTATAAACACACGTGTTTCGAATTCTAGCTTGTCCCGTAATGGATCCGCGAATTTTTCAGGTCTCTACTTATCAGGCAACAGCGCACGCGAGAACCAGGACAGCTTTAACGACAGAAAACGTGTATTGGAAAGGGAGAGTGAATGTCCATTACACCGCACACTGTAATCTAAGAGTGAGACGGCCTACATCAAACATCGTTGTACAGAACGTATTTAGCTCTTACTGTTTTTTGTATGTTTACGGTTATTTCGACTGTAGCACGGCCTTAATTATGTTGAGCTGGAAAGCACGTGTCCGCTTAACCCATTTAGTCTCAGTGTACACAGTAGTCCACATTAACGCACATTAAGGGTGTTTTTTTGTTCGCGGCACCTGAAACCGTAAATTACTGCGGGTCTTAAAGGGTTAGGCTGACCGCGGGGGCTTAAAGTAACTTCTCGCGTGAGATCAGCAGTAGATCTTCGCCGACATCTTGAAAGGAACATCCCGCAGCGGAGCCTGGCTAAGAGGTGGTGTTGGAGAGGGGGAGGGGGAATAGGGAAGGCTTGATGAAGGGGAGGGGAAACAGAATGGCGGAGTTTCGCGAGGAAGGATTACGTAACAGCATTATAACGGAGTGGGGGGAAGGGGAAAGGGAAGGAGTGTTGCAGCTTAACTTACCCAACATTTCATTTCGTAATAATAAAGGAAACAAGCGTGGAGCAGGGCAAAGCCACCGATTATTAATTACGCGAGAACCTTGTATAACGCGCCATATCGGCAGTGTTCGGCTGCGTCGACGATCCTCGGGAGGGGGGAGGGAACCGCGAAGCACGGTCAGAGAGGGGAAGGGTGGGGAACGAAGGGGAGGGGAGATATCCGGCAGAAGCCCCAGAACTGAGTCTCCTCGGCAGGATGCTGCGATCCCCAGACTCTGATCAGAGTTCTTCTGCATCTTCTCCTTTTGAGCCGGGATAACTTTCATGTCACTGACATACCCACATGACAGACATAACCCGAGACGTGCGAAATTTGCGGTATTGTTTGGCAAAGGCTGTTCACGTCAAAGTGAGCTCTTTAGAGATCAACAGTTTGAAAAATGCCCCTGCCCCTACCTACAGTGTTTTAACGGACACACTAACTGGCGTGCGCCTAGTAAATTTGGCAACAACGGAGGGGAAGTAGTTCCGTGATTTAAACATTACGTAAACATTTGTGATCACTGAAATCATTAATTTTCTTTCTAATTTTAATGCATATAAAATTAAGAATGACTGAATTTGAAAAGCATTTACTTTTAAAATGTTTTTAGAGTTTCACTTTACTACGTATGAATCAAGTGATCAAGCTCACGTGACTGTTAATTTTACATATAGTGTAAGGATACACAACCTGCATACAAGTAGATATTAAAAGCAGAGCTTTCAAAAGTGCTCAGTTTTTCCTGAACAGTCTATACCGAGCTAAACTTCACACCCATGTACCTACTTGAGCGTAATATTCATGATTTCATTGGCCACTGGCAACTATACGTCATTTACCTGTGTAACCGCTTTACTGGAGATTGGTTAAGGAGAGTCTTCCCCCGCCAAATCGAATTCTTTGTTTTTATAAACGTTTTATGTTTTTTAAAAATGACGATTCCGAAGATGTAAGCTGTTCATGGTAACTGAGCACTTTTTAAAGACCTGCTTACGATCTACTTCTCGGTTTACACTCTATACTTCCGCCATATGTAAATTTAACATTGCCATGGGCCGTATCACTTTATTCATGCGTCTGTCACATAGACTGTGAAATTATTAGAAATGTAAATGTCTAACCAATTTGGTAATTCTTACACTTAAAAGCATTANATGCGTCTGTCACATAGACTGTGAAATTATTAGAAATGTAAATGTCTAACCAATTTGGTAATTCTTACACTTAAAAGAATTAAAAAAAAGAATATAAAGAGTTTAAATATTTTAACATCAAGAAATGTGTACCTAACACGTTCTATTCAACGTTAAATCACGGAACTACTTTCCCTTCGTCGTTACCAACTTACTGGGCGCATGTCAGACATTGTGCCAGCTAAAATATATGCACTTATATGGACAGTGGCATTTTTCAAAGGTTGATTTCAAAAGTGCTCACTTTATCGTGAATAGCTTTTACCTCTATACCCAATTAGTAGGGACAGTGATATTTCGCGAAAAGATTTCGGGACCAGATACAGTTCAAAGCACTGTAGAATCGTGTAGCTTTTGTGATTGGCTGAAGCATGTTCTGGTCCGTGTTAACTGTCTGCGCACGAATCGCGAATGCACAGTGTCGGAGGTACGGAATCCTGAGTGGCTTGGTCAAATGTGGGAAAGACACCAGCAGCCAATGGAGGTATAACAACAGCCGAGGAGTATATATAGTGTTGAAGTCTACTGTGTGCTCCACTTTATTCGCGAAAAATCACTGGCCCTACCAATTAGCTATTGACTTTACACATTAATACACACAGAATGACTGAACTGCGAACTCGTATTTATGGCGGGGACGCGGTTGCTGAGCGGTTAGACTGCTCACCTCCCAGCAAGGCAAACCGGGTTCAATTCCGGATTTTCGCAAGTGGGAATCGTATCGGACGATACCGCTGGTCGGCGGGTTTCCTCGGGAATCTCCCGTTTCCCCCGCCCTTGCATTCCGCGGCTGCTCCGTTCTCACGTCATTTCACCCTCGCCGGCTCTCATTATCTCGTTGCTAAGAGCAGCCCAAATCTCTCAACTCGTGTTTATGTCACAATATTGATTTTGCCAAATTTTGGCATATTTAAAATTATGACGTCATAATGAATTTGTAGTTACCTTGTAAATATAGAACGAAGTATAAAAAGAGCTTGGTGTAATACTTGAAACTAAATTAATTCCACTTTCAGAAAGAGAAGTTCAACCATTGCCACCTTCACAAAACTGTTTGTGCTCCTACATCGCTTGACCACAACGCTCAGAACTGAAAAAAGTGTCTTCTTTGCCACAACAGAACCATTTATATTCACCGGGGAATGGCGTACGATTCCTAAAGTGAATGTATACGCCCCATGAGCGAAAAATACTCGTTCTACCCAACAATGTCGTCGGTAACTAGTTCGCAAAATATTTCTAGTATTGGTGAGTACAACAATTTCTTACTGTGTGCACGGTCGTTTTGTTTACGAACATCTAGTGAGCGAGCTACAGCACCGAATGTAATTGTTTTACAGTTGGCAGCCCCTCGTCGCGCGCTTTTTCTCGGCGCCAAATGGATTGCGTGAGTCAGTCGCCACGTCCCGAAAGAGCGCTAGCGTCGCCCGGGGTTTTTTACTTTTTTACTTTTTTTATTTCACGGACGGCGCGTTCATCAGGCCCTTGATTCGATTGTAGCGCGGCGTGTTTCTCGCCGCGACCACCCGTAGCGCTGAGGTCGGCCGCCGACGATGGATGGCTCAGTGGCGTGAGAGAGAGGGTGGGTACGCAANGGGGGGGGGAGAACCTGTCCCTCCGCGGCGGATGGAAAACAAAGCAATTAATTTCGAAGCCGTCGCTCCAATCATTTTGATTGCGTGTTTTTTTTTTAATCTTCGGTTTACCCGTAATTTAAAAAAATGGTTCCGCTGAATTAGAAGGCAAAAATTTCGGAGGAGATACACAGAATGTGTCAGTATTCTTTCCCGCGTTTACTGGTTTCCACAGATGTCCCTGGTATGACGTCATCCGGCAAATACTACAGCCAATCACATTACAGACAAGCAGGCACGAATTAATAAATCCTTTCCTCTGCTAATTTTCTGAGAGAACTTTATTTGTAAAGTAGTATTTCTTGTGATTCTTGAAAAATCGCATTTGTTCTAAACTTTCTCAGGCGCCTTTTCTATACTAGAAAGTCACAACGGTAATTATAAAGTAGTTCTACATGATCGAGTTGAGTTGAGAAGTTTGGGCGGCTCCTAGCAACGAGATCTTGATGGCCGACGAGGGTGAAACGAGGTTACAGATGGAGCAGTGCCGAAATGCGAGGGTTGGAGAAACGGGAGATCCTCGAAAAAACCCCGCCAACCAACGGCATTGTCCAGCACGATTCCCACTTGCGGAAATCCGGGAGTGACCCAGCCGGGGGTTAAACCCGGTTCACCGTGGTGGGAGGCGAGCAGGCTAACCACTCGTTCAACTGCGGCCCCGTTCTTCGTAATGTTTTACTTTCTAAGTAAATAATATTTTGCTACGCGTACACCTTTCTGGAATATTTTTAAATATTCTACAATTTTACTTTCCAACAAGAGAAGTTCAGACTCAGAATGCCCCATATGAGTTGCTGAGTAAGTGTAATTGTATACGCATAGAGTACGCCCTGAACATGGCAATCATACGTAGCCAAGGCTACCTTGCTGATAGTTAGTGAGTTATTTCCGCGGGGTTAAGTTTTGTTTACTGTTAGGCCAAGAATTTCGTAAACTTCTTCCAAGTGAATAGTCAGCAGGTGAGCCTTTTCCGCTGCAAAATTCTCTGCAACATAAAAAAAATATTATTTTTAATTAATTAATAATAATCCTGCAATCTCCGTAGCATACGAACAATTTATGTTCTTGCGAAATTAAACTTGAATTTTCAATACTGATGCTCATGAATGTACACAGAACGAAATGAAAAAGGCAGTTACATTTTCGAAGCAAAAATATTTTTTTGCGCCATCTATAACAAAGTCAGGAATTTGCAAATCATAAAACTAATATTACATTTGTATTATTTTTGGCCAAAGTTTTAAATAGCGCCCAGTTATTTGATGATCTTAAACTAATTGTATCGTGGATGTTGTAATATTTTTTTTCGAAATCAGATATTCGGAAACAAAAAAAAATTACATGATAATTTAAATTACTTCTTTATTAGGTTAATTAAAATGTTTAAAGAATATTATTGTTCAATATTTAAGGTTTTAAGATTATTTATAAGTGAAACCGTTTAAGCGAGAAAGGAATTGTAATATTTATCAAAATCGCTTCAGTGAGCTGTCTCATCGAAATGTTCTTATGGGAGTACCGAATAAGGTAAAATATCTAATATTACAATAAGAAAATTTTATTCGACGCACATTAAGTGGAAAAGACGTCTCTTCATTTTGGCCAAACTTATTATATGGGAAAATGTCGACCTAGTAGGCAAAGGATTCATTACAATATTGTTACGCGCTGTAGCTCGCACTGGCCGCGGGCTCCCGTAATGCGTGGTCCT